>PVIH01028566.1:0-14968 GCA_004025045.1 Sigmodon hispidus | reverse complement strand
CTAAGCATTATTGGGTCAGTGGGACCATAGGACTGTCTGCTCCCTGCCCAGGGAGGGGATGGGGAGTTGCAGAGGAAAAAAATGACCAGATGTGTTGGGAGGGGGAAGAGACCTTGAATAAGGATATACAGGGATGGAAAAAAAAAATTCAGAGGGAAAGATGAACACAAAGAAAATATAGGTGTAGCAATCTTATTTACTTATTTACTTACTTATTTGTATTTCTACCCTTGATAAGCCATGCTTATCATTCTTATCCTCTGTATAGTTATTGTTAACTCTTCCACATTTTAAATTCTTTTTACTGTGTTTTTTTTGATAAATATAAAATAAAGAAGGAAAAAAATGCAGTTAATTCTAATCCTCTCTAATATGTATGCTTAATATTATTATATACAATTGATTGTGAAAGCAACAAGTGCATTAAATCGAAAGTGCAAACACATAAGGAGCTGAAGTTTAGCTCTTTATAGATTTTACACTTGATCTTAGCCAGCAGGCAGGGAAGGGATCTAGCCTTTCTAGAGATAATCACATATAATCATTCTGGTTCTAATACTCAGGGGATTATTTAGTTATCTTTAGTAAAACTCTAGTGTAGGGTTTCTTTCTCATGTAAACAATAGACAGTGTGATGGTTAATCTTGAATGGATTGAGAAGATAAGAGATTAATAAACTACACATAGCCTGTGTGTTTTAAAAAAAAAACAAAAAAAACAAAAGGTAGACTGCACAGAAGTAGTAAACAAATATTACTAAGAATATTAATTGTATCAAATCTATTATTCTAATTTGATTCAGAAAAGAATATTACATGTTCAAATTAGTAAATAAACAGAAGAGATGGGAGAATGAATAAATGGCTGGTTACCAAATACTATTCTACTTTCATTAAATAATGGTCATAGATATTCATTAAATATTTATTAAATATATGCTGTAATATATGTCCTATATCTATATTTTGATACATAGACCTTTGTCACTTATCATTTTCATTATTTTTGAAGATATAATCTTTGGAAATTGTTTCTCAGATTTCCTTAAACCACGTGTACTGTGACCATCATTAATTTGCATTAGATCTCATGGCACAGGCATGTACATATATTTTCTTGTTCATTTCTACAGAAATTAACAAGGACTATAAGTATTCAATTAAAAGCCCCTAAAACCTGCATAAAATATATTTACTTTGTAAATGTGTCTCTTGCTATGGTTATTTTTTTAATCATGGGTACTCACAGAACATCTTGAGGCTATTTTCTTTGTCCTGTGCATATCTACCCAAACATAGCATGTATCTGATTTTCTGGTAGGACATTACACACACAGAATAAACAAGTATCATGAATAGAGGATAAAGTAACTTTAGAATCATTTAAGAGTGATTTCTCTTATCAATAATTAATATAAAATTTTCTGAGCACAGAACATGTAACATACATTCAAAAGAAGGATTAATAAATTATAAAGACAAACATAATGAAAGCTTTCTTCATTTCAGAGCAGAACACAATACTTTGCAAATAAAACTAGAGAGATTAAACTGTAAGTGATACTTTATGTTTTGTGAATTAAGCGTATTTTGTTTTTCAGTCATATCTTTGGGTAAAGAAGCAGAATATGGTTGGTAGAACCTTTCTATTTTTACACTTCTGTCACTGACATGCAATTGTACATATCTTGAACTGTATCTATACCATCCCTCTGGCATCTTTCTAACAGTATATTTGCTAAATAGATGAGGCAATGATTTATTTGCCTTCTTACACATCACATCAAGTAATATTGGTTAAAGTTTAATATATGCTAAATATCATTGGAGGTAATTGATATGTGGTAATTAATAAATCCTATGATTCATAACTTCATTGTACAGTTTCTTGTGAATAAAGAATGTCAGTACGTAAACTTGTCAAAAATATATAATTAGATAGGGAGAAATAGTTGACATGATGTTAAACAAAATACAAATTTGATGAAAATTAGTTAACAAAATCATTGAGATAAGTTTAAAAGATCAAAGATTACAACAACAAAGAGAAATCAATGTAATATGTGTTGAATAAGAGAGATATCCTTGTAAGTTTGAGATTCTGATATAGAATTCTCTAAGTTAAAATTTAGTGTTTTTAAAGAAATAAACTTTCTGTAACTTTAAAATTCAAAATCTGTATAGAAAAATGGGATATAATGAAGCAATGATATAATTACTTCAATGTTTAGATGGAATTTTTTGACTGTACAAAACATTTTTGATTTGATTATTAGTTTATGTTCAACACATTAAAATTATTGCTTAAAGGGAATACTATGATGTTCCAATTTATTTGCTTATATATGATCCCAATTCCATTCTACATAATGAATTACTATAATAACAATAAAAATAATACAGGGTATTTATTGTAGTCACTTTTATGTGTGACTGTAAGTAAGCTAGTGAATATTGGAAAAGTAAATAATAATTACTTAATAATACTCTCAAAGTCCCATAGTCTCCTGGAAGATATTAGTGTTAGTACTAAAACCCAGAACAGATGGTCAACTGGGGTGCTTGTTAACACATCAAAGTGGACCTGGCAGCCAGGTTTTCCCAGTATCCCTCAGTTCTTACTTGTTATAGCATATGACTGATATATGCTGCTCCCTCACCTCAACTTCTTCAGCCTAGGGGCTGAGCTACCTATTCTCAGCTTCCTTCCCCTATATAATCCACCCACTTTAGTTACCAGACCTTTTGCTTTCCACTTTCACCTCTTGGCTTAGGCTGTTCCTCTTAGTCGGCTCTTCCTCTCTTGTCCCCTGTCTCTTCTCATGGCCCAGCTGATTCTGGTCATCTTCACTCTGTACTCTCACAGATATTCCTTCCTGTGGCTATGTTCTTTCTTTTATTCACAATAAACTTTCTCTAACAACATAGCAGCAATCATGTCCTTCCTTTATAATTTCTATTTTTTCCATTTAATTATCATTTTAATTCACAATGAAAATGCCCTTTCAACAATGTGAATAGCTGTCATCTAATTTTGTGAATAACTGTGTACAACAATAAAAAAGCAGTAGAAATAAGAGTTTGCTACCTTTTAGAGCTGGGATGTTGGTACATCCCTTTCTGTTCCCCTTTTCTCCCCCCCCCCCCCCCGCCAACATACACACTGGTCCTATGGCTCTCAAGCATTCAAGCTAAGAGAAATATTCAGAAAAGTTACTGGACATCTATAATCTTTTGAGTGGTATATGTATGTCATAATAATTTGGTTTCTTTTGCCAATCCTTATTAATATACAACAAATGAAAACAAATTAATCTTCTTTTGTCATTTCATGTTGAAGCAAAGAGATCCAAGGATATAAAGAAATATTTTTGCTAAATTGTTTTTATCATAATACCATTCAAGTTGACAAAAACAGTGAAGTGAGTATTTAACAAGATATTACTATATTGAGTTTACATATTGTTGATAAAGTTTCTTGTCCAATCTGGGCTATCATCAAGACTGTAGTAGCTAATTCAAGTGTGCAACTTGACTTGGATTAAAAAAAAATAACAAAAAACAAATCAAAACAAAACAAAACTAGGTCATTAATAAGGCACACGTGATTTATCTGTATGAAGGCATTTACATAGGGGAATAACTACTTAGAAATAAGTTTCTAAGTGTGCAATGTCACTGTAACACAGTAACTATGCAACAATTCAAAAGGGAAAAAGAAAAACAACACCTGGGTGTGTTCTTTTCTTTGCTTTCTAACTCACAGAGGTGTGAGCAAGTAAGCTTATGTAGTTACTGTCATTGAGAAGAACCTTTCTCCTTTCCTATCTTCCTAGTCACAGTAGACAGTATGCACAAAGCATAAGGTGGAAAAAATCCTTATTCCCAGAATGAATGTTGTATCCAAACTTTGGTAACAGAAATGAGAAAAATAACTAACATAACAATACTTCCAGTTTGAGATCACTTTAGGAAATTCTTACATCCCCCACAGTCTTGAGTCAATTTTTACTCCTTAAGTCATTCTAGAAATTTAGAAAATCCAATTTCTACAGAGAACAAATAAGGACTGGGCATTCATTTTTATTGGAAAAAGTCTGTCCCTTTGTATAATACATCTTTATATTCAGATGAAGAATGCAGATTTTAATGGACTGCACATAATAAAATCTTATTTGCTCCACAAATTATTAGAAAATACATAATTTTTAGTTTATACAATTCACTTTTTCTCCCATTATTAGTGAAAGCAGTATAGATTATGTATGATACAGCCTACTAGAATTCTGTTATTGGTAACCTATATTCTAAACCTATTGAAAATAATATATTTTACTAATTATGCTTTCCCAAGTAATATAATCAAATATGTTTCCCCTTTCTTCTTTTTCACAAATAAGGGTTCTCCTTTAGGCTCTTCTCATGAGCAAAAAAAGTTAATTTTGTCAGAGAAAATTCAGAAACAATAGAAGGATATTTCCTACTCTTGATTTTATAGCTCAGAAATCAGCATACATGTAGTTTTCCTTGATAATTAAATTTTAATCCTTACAAATATTGCTAAAATGAGGGAATTAGAACATGTTCTATATATTTTCCAAATTTTGGTAAAATTTTGAATCCCTTATTCAAATTAATTCTCCTCTTGGTCTGTATTGGAATGTGTGTGTAGAGCACCAAACACAGCAGCTTTTTAAAAAAGAAATTAATAGTAAATGAGCAGTTACTGATGAGTGAATTACAATTCACGGATAAAAGGATGATCATTGAACTATAAATAAAATTATGATCTTTTGAGATTGTGAACATGGATTTGATATTATTTGAATTTCCAAATAAATATGAGTTTTCTGGAAACTCTCCCAGGCCAACTTCACTTTTTAGCTATTTCCTATTAAGTCTAATGGCAGGTCATTGTATAATTAAACAAAGTATTGGATCAAGAATTCTCTCACCATATCTTGCAGACCCTTTTCTGAAAGACCCCCAATAATGACTATATTCCTGTAATTTATTCTAACTTGGAGTGTCACTGTGGTTAATTGCAAATCCATATTTATTGAGCATCACAAATGAGGTCTTATAGCAGGAGATACTTGTACATGTGGCTTCTCACTTATCAAGGATAGTCTCAAATTGCCTTCTGCTTTTACAGTTGCTTGATTTCTTTAAAACTGTTCAAATAAAAATATAAGACAATTACTGCTTTATATTATCAAATAATTTTCTTTCTGGTGCTCAGTAGGTAATGACTTCATTAAAAATAGCAATGCAATGAAAATTGCTACCATATACCAATTGAGTCACTGTAATTGGACTGTTAAAGATATCATTTCCACTCTGAATGAATTTGTGTTTCTCAAAGCCCAAACTTGAACACTGAAATCATATTTCTTTAGAATATTTCTTTTGTTCTATTTAAATAGCTTCTAGATTAAGATAAAGCTTGTGGTTAGAAGCTTTGACTTTGAACTCCAGCCTACCTAGTGATAGAATTGCAGGTGTGTGCCAACATATACATTTTCAATGTTTCTTTCCCAAATTTTTTAACTCCCTTTATACACTAGAATGTGCTATCTTTAGAAGATGAGCATGTGTCTTTTCATTTCTTTTAAATTAGCAACCATAAGAAATAAGATCATGGTTTTATTTGTTTATTTATTTGAACAAATACATGGGAGTAAGCAAATGTAATAATTAAAGGACCATTGTAAAATTATTAAGTTATATGCTATTTTAAAATTAATTTTTATTTAAAAAGTTCTTTTCACTTTTCTGACCCTGTTTCCGACTTACCTCTCAGCTTCCCCCATTTTTACTGCCTGTTCACTTCTCAGAGAGAATAAGATCTCCCATAGAAAGTCTGAGGAAGTCTAGTATATCTAGTTGCGGCAGGACCAAGCTCCTTCCCTCTGTTTTAAAGCTGAGCAACTTATCTCTCCCTAAGGAGTGGGTTCCAAAGAGCCAGTTCAAGCACTGGGAATAAATCCTGATCCCACAGGTCCCACAAACTACCCAAGCCCCACAACTGCCATTCACATTGAGGGCCTAATTTGGTTTCATGTAGGTTTTCTTGTTATCAATTTAGAGATAATGAGCTTTCAGTAGTTCAGGCCAGTTATTTCTGTTAGTTTCCCCATAATCCCTCACTTCGACTGGACTGGGAAATCAGTCCAGTGTGTAGCTAAGGATCTCTGCATTTGTTTCCATTCATTGCAGGATTAAGGATTTATGATGACAATTATGGATGTCAACAATTCGATTAGAGGGATTGACATGTTCAGATACCTCCTGAACTATGTCTTGGTGTCTTAGCTGAGGGCTCTGTATTCTTGAAATTTCCCTAGTATTAGGTTTATCCTTAATCTCAAAAATGGCTCTGTCTATCAAAATACTTTATATGTTCTTTGCTCTCCCTCTCTGTCCTTATCCCACCTCAGCTACCCCTTTCCCTCCTGTTCTCTTCTCACCTGCCTTGACCTGATGCTCTCAATTTACTCAGGAGAACTTTTCTATTGCCCCTTCCCAGGGGAGTCTATGAATGTCTCTCCTAGGGTCCTTCTTGTTATCTAGCTTCTCTGGGTTTATGAATTGAAACTGGGTTACTTTTTGCTTTATATCTAATATCCACTTATGAGTGAATCTGTATCATGATTGTCTTTCTGGTATATCTCACTCAGGATAGTTTTTTCTGCTTCCATCTATTTCCTTACAAATTTATTTTTTTATTATGAATAAATCATATTTTTCATCCATGTATATCCTTGTTCAAGCTCCCTTTTCCCTCCCACCTCTTCCAGTAAATCTCTTTTCCATATCCCTTTATCTCCTCCCCAGCAAAGGGCAGGAGGTCCCAAGGTCCCAATATGACTTAGTTCAGCATCCACTCCTGGCAGATCCAGTTCCCTCACCCTAACATCAAGACTGAGTCAGGTTTAACTGTGAAGTGAGTAGGACCCAAGGTGCCAGTCCAGGGTTTTTCAGATCACAAGCTATTCAGTGGTTGTGGTTTACAGCTTGGACACTCTTTGCTTTTTGCTTTTTTTGTTTAGAGACCACTAATGAATGAGTACATCCTCTGCTTATCTTTCTGGGTTTGTAATACCTTGCTCAGGAGGATATTCTCCAAATCCATACCTCCGTTTGCATGCAAATTTAAGATACCATTTTTTTATTACTGCTGAGTAGAACTCCATTGTGTATATGTACCACAGTTTGTTAATACATTATTCAGTAGAGGGGCATTTAGGTTGTTGCCAGGTTCTTGCTATTATGAATAATGCTGCTATGAACATAGTTGAGCTAAAGAATTTGAGCTATGGAAGTACACAGGAACCCACAAAAAAATGATCCCAGCTAAGACTCCAAGGAATAGCAGAGAGGGAGCCTAAACTGACCTTTCCCTATTGATGACCACCCTAATTGCCATTATAGAATTTTCATCCAGCATCTGATGAAATTAGATGCAGAGATCCACAGGTAAGCACTGTGTCTAGTACCCAGACCAGTCCAAGAGTGGGAGGAGCAAATATATGAGCAAAGTAAATATGGTAAAGATCATGATGAGGTAACTAACAGAAGCAGCTCAAATCTGAGAAACCTCCATGAAACTGAACTAGGCCTTCTAAAATGCATGACAGTTACATGGCCTCAGCATTTTATGAGGCTTCCATCAGTGCAACCAGAATTTATTTATAGGGCATGATCTGGCCCCTTACAGCACATTCTCTACAGAGAAACATCTTGCTCAACCTTCATACATGGGTTAGGGGGTTGGTCATACCTCAGTTTGATATAACAGACTGCATTAACTCGTCCTGAAAGTACTTACACTCTCCAAGCAATTAATGGAGGGCTGGGATAGGGGGAAGCTGTGGGATAACTGAGATGATGGGAGGAAGGGGAAACAGTGGTAGATATGTTTAAAATATACATTAAAAAGATGTTCTTATCTTTATTAAACATTAAAAATCTACAATTTCTTAATGGATATTTTAGGCAACGTATCTGATACGATATGTATTAAAAATGTTGTTTGATTTTGGGATTTAAATCACCATCTTTCATGAATTTGAATTGTGGAGAGATTTCCAATTCTTCACACAAAATAATGGCCTTCAGTTCACTTTATGCTTGAAAACTAATCAGTATGTAAGGTTCGCCTACATTATCTTCTACTACTACCTACAGGGCTACTACTTTTCAAGAAGATAATGGTAATATTTGTTAAATAAATATATTAGACAATATTTTCATACAAATAGCTTATATTTAATTTAGATACCCTGTCCATTTAATCTTTCTTTACATATCATCTTAAAATGTGCTAAATAGTTACTATTATTTTATAATGAAGGCATCTATTTTGAATTATCTTTTACTGACAGAAACAAGAAATAAATAAAACCTAAACAATACTCTCACAGAAATATAGAATAGCAACTACAAATGAATTTGATGAAAGTAAGTTTATAAAATATTTATAAAGCAAATAACACAATGATTAGAATCTAATAAAAACAGGACCAAACTATTACCTTCTTTCAGATAATGTTAAAGTTTCAATGAAATAATGAATAAGAAGCATTGACTTTATTTGTTGTCTCTTTTTATCTTATTTGAAATTAGGACCTCAAGCATGCTTAGCATATCATCTGTCACTGAGTCACATATGGCTGTAACAACACATGATTTTTGTTATGTAGTGAAGCAGCTTTTTGTTTAACTATTGTACCTTTTCTGACCTAAATTTTCCCTAAAATACTATCCATACTTCAGTATATTTTTACCAGTGCCATATTTTTACTTTGATAATTTTCTAATGGATTGGCATTGAAGACTATCAAAGATGCTAACACTCTGATTTATCCCATAATGTTTCTATATATGTTATTACTGAAATCTAAATATATAAACTTTTTGATATACTTATATAGCTATATTAAAATCTTTATTTTTTGCTATTGTTTACTGATATTTGAAAGACTAATGAGCTTATTACTAGGCAAAATAGAAGAAAAGAAGCCAATATTGTCAAAACATATTCTTTGACTTTAGCAAATTGGATATGTCCAGATTAAAGAATAATGCTTAAACTTCATATTGTCAACACTAGAGAAATTAGCATGTCCATATTTGAATTTAGTACATCATTTGACATTCTGCATAATACCATAAAGATGCTGGTACATGCCTACATAACAATTTGTGGTATGAATCACATATAGTAATTTCTTGGCGTTAGCTATAAAACACATTTGGAAACCAAAATTAACCAGATGACATTTTATTATGCAGTTCGTCTGATGTAATGTGAAATTTAATTACATAATATTTCATACACAGCTGGGACAAAACATATGTGAACTTCCAAGATTCAGGAACTAAGCTGATATGGAGATCTTTAGGCAAGGAGAGGCAGTGGGCTATCCTCTCTGGATAAATTAATATGTCCATAGTATCTTTTCCTAAATACCCAAACGACACTCCATCCAAATGCTTCTGGAAGAAGTATATGCCCTGAGATATTTTATATAAACAAAAAAGGTACCACAAAAGTAGTTTATCGGAATCACATTAAAAGCTGCAGAACCTCATATGAAGTTGGTAAGGCTGCCCTACTTTAATCTCCCTTACATTTACAAAACTCAGATTCTTTGCACTTAATTGCTAATAAACTGTATATAATAAAATGTGCTCATCAAACCAAGTGAAATCTGGGTTTGTTTTGTGACTGCATATTCTTTGTCAAAAAGTTGGGATCAGAAACATCCTGGACTAACTCCTCAGATCACACTCCCCCTAGAGGAACACCTGACTCACTCTTGAGGTAGGGGGGAGAAAACTGGATCTGCCAGTAGTGGAGACTGAACGAAGCAATATTGGGTCAATGGAACCATGGGACTGTCTGCTGCCTGCCCAGGGAAGGGATGGAGAGTTGTGAAGAACAAAGAATGACCTGATGTGACCAGGTGCTGTCTGCAGAGCATGTCCCAGTGCACTCTGGAGCAGGCAGAGATAAACTCTGCCTATCAAGGTCCCCCAAGCTACTGCTGACAGAAATTGCAGGGCTACCCATCTCCAACTGAATGATCAGATAAGAATTGTGGACCCTAAAGGACAGACTCAGACCCCGCCCAGAGGTGAGGAGAGGTCAGCAGGCCCCAGCACCTGTATCCAAGACAGGGAGAGGAGGCTTCAGCTCCATGGGTTCCGGTTCCTGGACCAGGTGCTGTCTGCAGGGTGTGTCCCAGCGCACTCTGGAGCAGACAGAGATGAACTCTGCCTGTCATGATCCCCCCAGCTGCTGCTGAGGGAGGTTGCATGGCCTCCACCCCCCTTCCAATTGTTCAAAGAGAGAAAGATTGAAGACTTGAAAATCAGTCCCCTGCACAGTGGAGAAGTAGTGATTGAGCAGACCTTTTCCTCAGAGGTCACAGGAAGCACACAAGCTCTAGTGCCACAACTGACCAGGAACCACCTAATCGTGAACCACTAAAGCCATGGGCAAATGCCAGTGCAAAAACTTACATAATAATATAAAGAACAACAAGGTAACTCCAGAAGAAAGTGGTGATCCTACAAATACAAGACCTGAACTGAGCAATGAAGAGGAAACAGAAGGAAGCAACACCAAAAATTCCTTTCTGATGATCATCAAAGCTCTAAAAGAAGATATGAAAAATAGCCTTAAAGATATAGAAGAAAATACAAACGAAAAATTGGAAGAGATGAAGAAATCCATGAAAGAAACATGCCAGGAACTAAAAGCTGAAATAGAAGCAATAAAAAGGCACAAAATGAGGCAAAGATGGAAATAGAAAATCTGAAGAAATAAGCTGGAACCACAGATACAAACATAACAAACAGAGTTCAAGAGATGGAAGATAGAATCTCTGAAGTGGAAGACTCAGTAGCTCAAATAGATATATCAGTCAAAGAAAATAGTAAAACTAAAAAACCATAACTCAAAATGTTCAAGAAATCTGGGACACCATGAAAAGACCTAATTTGTGAAAAATAGGAATAGGAGAAGGAGAAGAATACCAGCTCAAAGACACAGATTATGTTTTCTATAAAATCATAGAAGAAAACTTCCCTAACCTGAAGAAGGAAATGCCTATAAAGATAAAAGAAGCTTACAGAACACGAAGCAGATATGACTCCCCCCAAAAGTCAGTGCACCACATTATAATCAAGCCACAAAACATACAGAAAAAAGAAAAAAAATTTAAGAGCTGCAAAAAACAAAGGGCCAACTTACATGTAAAGGCAGACCCATCAGAATAATGCCTGACAATTCAATGGAAATGATGAAAGCTAGAAGGGCTTGGTCAGAAGTTATACAGACGCTAAAACAGCATGGCTGCCAAACTAGAATACTATACCCTGCAAAACTATCAATCATCATAGATGGAGTAAACAAGATATTTCATGACAAAGTCAGACTGAAAGAATATCTATCTACCAATCCAGCACTACAGAGAGTATTACAGGGAAAACTCCAACCTAAGGATCCCAGATACACCCACGAAATCAAAAACAACCAATAATTCCACAGAAGAATACCCCAGGGAAAGGAAATAGAAACAAGTTACCACCAAAGTTGGCAGGAAATATCAATTAATGGTCACTAATTTCCCTTAATATCAATGGACTCAAATTTCCTATAAAACGCCACACACTAACAAGATGGATACAAAAACAGAAGCCAACCTTCTGTTGCCTACAAGAAACACACCTCAAACACAAGGACAGACACAGGCTTAGAATAAAGGGTTGGGAAAAGATTTTCCAGTCAAATGGTCCTAAGAAAGAAGCGGGGGTTGCAATCCTAATATCTAACAAGGTAGACTTAAGCTAAAAGCAATTAAAAGGGACCAAGATGGGCACTACTTATTCATCACGGGAAAAATTGGTCAAGAGAAGATTTCAATCTTGAATATTTATGCCCCTAATATAAGGGCACCTACTTATGTAAAAGAAACACTGCTAAAGCTGAAATCTAACATCAATTCTTACACCCTAATAGTGGGAGACTTCAATACCCCACTTTCAACCCTGGATAGATCAACCAGACAGAGACTCAACAGAGAAATAAGGAGTCTAAAATAGGATATGTTGCAAATGGATTTAGTAGACATCTACAGAAGCTTCCAACCAAACGCAAAGGAATAAACATATTTCTCAGCTCCTCATGGAACTTTCTCCAAAACTGACCACATAATGGGTCATAAAGCAAATATCAACAGATACAAAAATAATGGAAATAATCCCTTGTAACATATGAAACCACCAGGGCCTAAAGTTAGAGTTCAACAACATCAAAACCCAAAGAAAACCTACCAGCTCATGGAAACTAAACATCACTCAGCTGAACCATCTCTGGGTCACAAGAAATTAAGAAAGAAATCAAAGTCTTCCTAGAATTTAATGAAAATGAATCCACAAAGTATCCAAACTTGTGGGACACAATGAAAGCAGTCTTAAGAGGAAAATTAATAGTGCTAGATGCCTATATGAAAAACCTAGAGAAATTCCACACTAGAGACCTAACAGCTCAGCTGAAAGCCTTAGAACAATTAGAAGCGAACTCACCTAGAAGGAGTAGACGGCAGGAAATAATCAAACATAGAGCTGAAATCAATACAATTGAAACAAAAAGAACAATACAAAGAATCAATGAATCTAAGAGTTGGTTCTTTGATAAAGTCAACAAGATAGATAAGACCTTAGCCAAACTAATCAAAAAAAAGAGAGAGAGTGTTCAAATCAACAACACCAGAAATGAAAAGGGGGTCTTAAAAACAGACCCCCAGGAAATTTAGAGAATTATCAGATCATATTTTAAAAATCAGTATTCCACAAAAATGAAAATCCTAGAAGAAATGGACAGCTTTCTGGACAGTTACCACCTACCAAAATTAAATGAAGATCAGATTAATTACCTAAACAGGCCTATAACCCTTAGGGAAATTGAAGCTGTCATTAAAACCCTCCCTAAAAATAAAAGTCCTGGTCCAAATGGTTTCAGTGACAAATTCTATGAGATATTCAAAGAAGAATTACTACAGTTACTCCTCAAACTATTTCACACAGTAGAAACTGAAGAAATATTGCACAATTCCTTTTATGAGGCCACAATTACCCTAATACCCAAGCCACTCAAAGACACAAAAAGAAGGAGAATTACAGACCAATTTTCCTCATGAATATTGATGTGAAAATTCTCAACAAAATTTTCGCAAACCGTATACAACAATGTATAAAAGTTTCATCTACGATGACCAAGTAGAATTCATCCCAGAAATGCAGGGCTGGTTTAACATGCGAAAAACTGTAAATGTGATCCATCATATAAACACACTAAAGGAACAACACCACATGATCATATCCTCTGATGCTGAAAAAGCCTATGATAAAATCCAATACTCTATTATGATTAAAGCCCTGGAGAGATCAGGAATACAGGGAGAATACCTAAATATAATAAAGGCGATTTACAAGTAGCCGACAGCCAGTATCAAACTTAATGGAGAAAAAACTCAAAGCAATCCCACTAAAATCAGGAACTAGACTAGGATGTCCTCTCTCCCCTTATTTATTCAATATAGTTCTTGAAGTTTTAGCTAAGGCAATATGGGTACAAAAACAGATTAAGTGGATACAAATTGGAAAAGAAGAAGTGAAACTATCTCTATTTGTAGATGATATTATTGTATACATAAGTGACCCACAAAATTCTTCCAAGGAACTGCTACAGCTGATGAACACCTTCAGCAAGGTAGCAGGATGCAAGATTAACTCAAAGAAATCAGTAGAAATACACTAAAGATGGAAGAGCTGAAAAAAAAAATAAGGGAAACATTACCCTTTATAATAGCTGCAAATAGTATTAAATACCTTGGAGTAACTATAACCAAAGAAGTAACAGACCTATTTGACAAAAATTTTAAATCACTGAAGAAAGAAATTGAAGAGGATATCAGAAAATGGAAAGTTCTCCCACATTCCTGGATATGTAGGATCAACATAGTAGGAATGGCAATTCTACCAAAGGCACTCTACAGATTCAATGCACTGCCCATCAAAATCCCAACACAATATTTCTTGGACCTTGAAAGAACGATACTCAATTTCATTTGGTATAACAGGAAAGCCAGGATTGCCAAAACAATTTTACTCAACAAAAGAACCTCAGGAAGTATCATCATCCCTGCCTTGAAGTTATACTATAGAGCACAGTAATAAAAACAGCCTGGCACTTATGTAAAAACAGACTTGTGGATCAATGGAATAGAATGAGGACACAGACATTAACCCAAAAATCTATGAACACCTGATCTTTGACAAAGAGGCCCAAAACATTCAATGGAAAAAAGATAGTATATTTAACAAATGGTGTTGACATAGCTGGATGGAAGTGTGTAGAAAAATGCAAATAGATCCAAGCCTGTCACCCTGCACAAAACTCAAATCTAAGTGGATCAAAGACCTCAACATAAACCCAGCCACTTTGAACTTGATAGAAAAGAAAGCGAGAAATACACTTCTACGAATTGGCACAGGCAACCACTTCCTAAATATAACACCAGTGGCACAGACACTAAAACCAACAATCAATAAGTGGGATCTCCTGGAGCTAAGAAGCTTCTGTAAAGCCATGGACACTGTCAGTAGGACAAAACGACAGCCTACAGAATGGGAAAAGATTTTCACGAACCCTACAAGTGATAGAGGACTGATTTTTAAGATATATAAAGGGCTCAAAAATCTAGAGCCCAAAACCTTGAATAACCCAATCAAAAAATGGGGTTCAGATCTAAAAAGGGAATTCTCAGCAGAGGAACTACGAATGGCTGAAAGGCACCTGAAAAAGTGCTCTTCATCTTTAGCCATCAGAGAAATGCAAATCAAAACAACTTTGAGATACCACCTAACACCTGTTAGATTGGCTAAGATAAAAGGCA
>PVIH01028565.1:0-14969 GCA_004025045.1 Sigmodon hispidus | reverse complement strand
CACTTTGGTTTGTGTGTCTCCTGTCACCTCTCTGGTCAGGGTTCGAAACCGCCCCTCAGAGACCCCTGCAGTTGGTTTGCTCAGTTCACTCAGATCGGGGTCGCAGTAGGGCTCCTAGTAGATTCCCTGAGCAGCAGGAGCTGCGGGTGTGGCCAGGTGCAGAGTTCAGCTGCCCCTGCTCCAGAGTGCGCTGGGACGCTGCAGAGAGCACAGGTCCTGGTGGCGGAACCGGAAGCAGTGTGAGGTCAACTCTCCCTCCCAGGCCAGGATACAGGCGCTGAGGCCCGCCGAGCCCGCCTCACCTCTGGTCAGGGTTCAAATCCGCCCCTCAGAGACCCCTGCAGTTAGTTTGCTCAGTTCACTCAGTTCAGGGTCGCAGTAGGGCTCCTAGTAGATTCCCTGAGCAGCAGGAGCTGCGGGTGTGGCCAGGTGCAGAGTTCAGCTGCCCCTGCTCCAGAGTGCGCTGGGACGCCCCAGAGAGCACAGGTCCCGGTGGCGGAACCGGAAGCAGTGTCAACATTTATTCTTATAACCATAGATAAGTGAAGTATTTGCCTCTTGTCAAGGAAACTTCTCTTTGTAACAGACAGAGACCACTAGAGAAAACCACAATCAAAATCAAGAATTGTGGAGCCTAGGCTTTATGGATATGGTTGCATAATATTCTAACCTGAAAGCATAGGGAATATTGCAGAAAAGGGGACAGAAGACTTTAAAAGCCAGATTAGAAATCTTGTAAAATTCTGTCTCCTAGTAATATCAGAAGCTACATCCATAAAGTCTCATCAATATGACTGTCCAGACATGAGCTGAACAAGGACAGCACCAATGAATATGTCAAACTAGGTGAAGAAATGCCCATGAGTCCTCAACTCTACACTAAGAATTGAGGAAACTCAGAACAGGACAGGTGACCTTCCCCAGGGAAGAGCAATTCAATTGGTTGCCCAGTGTTGAACAGTCAGTTCTGAAAACATATAGGCAGCATTATATGGACTAAACAGCTTATATCTACATATATGTACATATGCATACAATAACAACTATTTTAAAAAGAAGCCATGAATTTGAAGAAAAGTAAAAGGTCATATGGGAGGGGTTGGAGAAAGAAAAGTAGTTGCGCTTATTACCAGGTTAGAAGATGCTTCGACCCCAGACTTCATAGGCAACCAGAACTCTTGACTTGTAGAAATCCAAAAACTTACTCTGGTTTAGATAAAGATGACATTCTACCTATAGATGGACAATATAGAAATATATTTTACTATAAAAATTCCATTTAGTAGAATAGAGTTTTATGTGATTATATGTATATGTGTATATTGGTATATTTTAAGGGTAGAAGAATATGTTAGGTCCTTCAAGGCTACAGGAAGCACTCTTAACTTTTGTTACATCTTTCTAGGCCCAAAGTGTCAATATTAATATGAAAAAGAAATACGAAAAGTAAACAAAACTTAAAAAGAAAAATATGTGCAATATTATGTTGGAATTAAGGAAAGTTACATGACTGAATTCTTTTATAAAGTAATTTAATATCTGTAGTAATAGGTTCCTGTCCCATCTGGCTGGTGGTCCAGATGCACAGACCTGCAATACCAGACCGACTAGCCCCAAATAATCACAAAAAGTCTTAGATTAATTTCATGCTGTTTGGCCTATGGCTTAGGCATATTACTAGCTAGTTCTTTCTTTCAACCCATTTCCATTAATCTGTCCTGCCATGTGGCCATGGCTTATCTATTTTGTTATATCTTGCCTCATGAGTGGGCTGTATCGTGTCCTCTCTGACTCCACCCTCCTTCTCCTATCTATGCTCTGATTTTCTGCCTACTTCTAAGGTGCCTGCCATAGGCCAAAATAGTTCTTTTATTCACAGCATGCAGAAGGACATTCTACATCAAATATCAGCCATCCTTATTTCATAATTAAAAGTTATTGAGAAGTAAAGTATTAAAACAGAAGAAAGATTTGCTTAGATAGTTGATTTGATTGCAGAAGGCACAAAAGAGATAATGACTAAGACATTGGCAGGAACAAAATCAACTAGTGTTTTGAGTTGATTTCATTTACCACTAAAACTACTGTAAATAAGTAACTTGTCTGTCTAATATGGATCCTTTTAAAGTAAGCATCCAGCCAGGAACTATACTTTTGGCGCTGGGGTCACATTTATATCCACAAAGTCTTATATTTATTGGGCACTAATATCATCCAGCCATCTTTACTAAGACATTATCAAGAAGAGATAAAATTAAAAATCCATGATGCACTCCAAGACAAAATCATTACAGTAAGAGCCTTGTATTCTATAGATCTAATATGAATGGGAAATAGGAAGGACTAGTTACCTGCTACGTGAAAGAAATAAGACGATGAATAATAAAAGAGGCTTGAGAGTTTTTACCTGGTTGCACACAGGCTTGTACTTGAGCCCTGGTTTGTTCAGGATCATCTCTAGCTGCCTGCAATTAAAGTTGGACGCCCAGATGGACCTGGTCAGTCCTGCATCCTTATTCTTCTCCATGACCTAGGAAGAGAAGAATTGTTTAGGGTCATGTACATATTTACAAAGTGTGTTAGCAAGTTTTATATCACACTGACAGAAACTAGAATCATTTGGGAAGAAGTGTTCTCAGTTGAGAAAATGCCTTCCTAAGATTTGCATGTAGGTGAATGTGTAGAGCATTTTCTTAATGAGTGATTGATGGAATATTATGGGTGATGCCATCTCTTGATGGGTGTTCCTTGATAATGCAGGAAGACAAGCCAGCCAGTAAGCAGCACTCTTTCAGGGTCTCTGATTCAATCTCTACCACTAAATTTCTACCTGTTTGAGTTTTTCTGACTTTACTCAGTGATTTTCCGTGATGTAGAACTATAAGTTAAAATAAACTTTTCCCTCTTCATATTACTTTTGGCCATAATATTTTTATCATACTAGCAATAGAAATGCTAACAAAGACATTTAGTTAATAAAGAATGCAAGATAGAACTATTAAAAAACTGTCTAGAATTGACAATGTACATTAAAAAATATAAAGCAAACAAAACAAAAAAATCCTAATTATAGAATACTGTTAAAAATCAAAGTATTGTGCACAGTGATAAGCTTGCATCTATTTGCATTTTCTACACACTACCATCCAAGTATGCCAACACCATTTGTTAAAGATACTATCCTTCTTCAATGGAATATTTTGGGCCTCTTTGTCAAAGATCAGGTGTTCATAGGTTTTTGATTTAATGTCAGGATCTTCAATTCGATTTCATTGATCCACAAGTGTGTTTTTATGCCAGTACTAGGCTGCTTTTATTACTTAGCTCTATAGTATAAACTTGAAGTCTAGGATTTTGATGCCTCCTGAGGTTCTTTAGCTGAACAAAATTGTTTTGGCAATCCTGGCCTTCCTGTTATTCCAAATAAAATTGAGTATTGTTCTTTCAAAAAATTATGTTGGGATTTTGATGGGAAGTGCATTGAATCTGTAGACTGCTTTTGGTAGAATTGCCATTTTTACTATGTTGATCCTATCTATCCAGAAACATGGGAGAGCTTTCTATTTTCTGATGTCATCTTCAATTTCTTTCTTCAGTGATTAAAGTTTTTGTCAAATAGGTCTGTTACTTCTTTGGTTATAGTTATTCCAAGGTATTTAATGCTATTTGTAGCTATTATAAAGGGTGATGATTCCCTTATTTCTTTTTCAGCATTTTTTTCTTTAGTGTATAGGAGGGCTACTGATTTCTTTGAGTTAATCTTATATCCTGCTACAAGGTGTTTATCAGCTGTAAAAGTTTCTTTGTAGTGGGTCACTTATGTATGCAATCATATCATCTGCAAATAGAGATAGTTTTACTTCTTCCTTTCCAATTTGTATCCCTATAAAGTCCTTTCATTATCTTCTTGCTTTGGCTAAACTTTGAGAACTCTATTGAATAGATAAGGAGAGAGAGGACATCCTTGTCTAGTTTCTGATTGTAGTGGGATTTTTTTGAGTTTTCCTCTAGTAAGTTTGATGTTGGCTGTCAGTTTCTTGTAAATCACCTTTATTATATTTAGATATTCTCCCTGTATTCCTGACCTCTCTAAGATTTTTATCATAAAGGAGTATTGGATTTCATCAAAGGATTTTTCAGCATCTAAGGACATGATCATGTGTTTTTTTTCTTTCAATTTGTTTAGATGATGGATGACATTTATGGCTTTTTGTATATTGAACCATCCTGCATTTCTGGGACGAAGCCTACTTGATCATGATGGATGATTTTTTTTATATGTTGTTGTATACGGTTTGTCAGAATTTTGTTGAGAGTTTTTACATCAATATTCGCAAGAGAAATTGGTCTGTAATTCTCAAGTGGATCAAAGACCTCAACATAAACCCAGCTATTCTGAATTTGATAGAAAAGAATGTGGGAAATTTCCCAAATGCATTGGTACAGGTGACTACTTCCTAAATATAACACCAGTAGCACAGACACTAAGAGCAATAATCAATAAGTGGGACCTCCTGAAATTGAGAAGCTTCTGTAAAGAAAGGACACAGTCAATAAGAAAAAAATGGCAGCCTACAGAATGGGAAAAGATTTTCCCCAACCCTACAAGTGACAGAGGATTAATCTCTAAAATCTATAGAGAACTCAAGAAACTAGAGTCCAAAACCTTGAATAACCCAATCGAAAAGTGGGGTTCAGAACTAAAAAGGGAATTCTCAGCAGAAGAATTACAAATGGCTGGAAGGCAATTGAAAAAGTGCTCAACACTTTTAGCCATCAGAGAAATGCAAATCATAACAACTTTGAGATACCACCTTACACTTTATTGGTTAAGATAAAAGAAACAGATGACAGCCTATGCTGGAGAGGTTACAGAGCAAGAGGCACACTCCTCCATTGTTGGTGGGAGTCTAAGCTTGTTCAGCCACTCTGAAATGCAGTATGGCAATTTCTCAGAAAACTGGGAATCAATCTCCCCGAAGATCCAGTAATAGCTACTGGGTGTATACCCTAAAGATGCACATTTGCACCCCAAAAGCATTAGCTCAACTATATTCATAGCAACATTATTCATAATAGCAAGAAGCTGGAAATAACCAAGATGCCCCTCAAGTGTTGAAGGGATTAACAAACTGTGGTTTATCTACACAGTGGAGTACTACTCAGCAGTAAGAAAAAAAAGGATATCCTAAAATTTGCAGGCAAATGGATGGATTTGGAGAATATCCTCCTGAGCGACGTCTCACAGACTCATAAAGATAAGAAGGGGATGTACTCACTCATTAGTGGACTTTAAACAAAAAGCAAAGCATTCCCAAGCTGCTAAAGACAACCTCTGAACATCTTGGAATCTGAAGCACCATGCACCAGCCCCTTGGAGCCCATTCCCTTCATAGCAACACCTGACCCAGTCTTGATATTGGAGAGAGGAAAGTGCATTTGCCTGGAGTGAATGCTGAACTAAACCACTTTGGGACCTTGGGACCTCCTGCCCTTGCTGGAGAGGAGATAAAGTGATGGAGAGAAGAGTGAGCAACAGGGAGGTGCGGGAGGAAGAAGGGAGTTTGAACAAGGGGATACATGGATAAAAAATAAGACTATCTTCATAATAAATTTAAAAAAGAAAAAAAGAGCATAGGTTTAATGTGGGCCATGGAAGGAAGACACACCATGAGATGAACCAACCTAGATGCAGACTGATTAACTGTGGAAAAGTTGTAATGGGAACCACATAAAGGATAAATGATAAATTTGTGTGGAAAGAAATGGGTTCAGGGCTGATTTATCATGCTTCACTTCCTCTTTGATATCAGGATTCTCAGAGTCTCTGGAGGTAAAATATTATTTTCATATACTGTTTATGTATAGTCACCTTTAGTGGACTCATGTTTCCATAAACTTCAGTAAATTTTCCTTTGCCATTAGTTGCTCAGAGATTTTTGAAAGTTTTTATTTTTGAAGTTATAAAATATTTACATTGTTTCTCCCATCCTTTACCTCTCCCCATTCCAATGATATACAGCTTTTTGCTCTCTTCAAATCCATGATTTCTTTTTCATTAATTGTTGTTACCTTTACTACGGCAACATAATCTCTAATAGTCTAAACATTAGTCCTCATAGCCATGTAGAAGTACAGATCTACCCCCTCATCAAGGAGAGTTCTTTTGGCAACAGAGATCTCTACAGAAAGCCACAACAAATCAAAATGTATAGTTGTGGGTCTCAGTTTCAGTGAATAGATCTACAAAGTCTCTTCCACTCTCAAGGTTCAGGTAACATTGCCAAAATGGGGATGGTTGTGTAAGCAGGGAATGAGATTGTAAGAGTCAGATCAACAGAGAGTGTGCTGTGAGACACTGTTTCTAGTAACACCAGTAGCTACTCCCATTAAGTCCCACCAACATGACTGCCAAAAATGAGCTGAAAAAGATGTGGCAAAGTATATAAGGAAGCCCACAAGGTCTCAAACCTACACAAAGAACCATTGGAAACCAAGGAAAGCTGAAAGTGTGAGAAAGCCTTTCCTACAGAAGAGCCACCAACTTGTTTCCATTATAAAATGGTCATCCTCAAAAATTTACATACAAATAACATTCTATAGACTGAGTAGGTTATATTTAGAAACACACACACACACACACACACACATGTAACAACAACAATTAGTGAAAAAGAGGCCACAGATTTGAAAGAGAGCAAGTAGCAATAAATTGGAGGAATAGGGAGAAGAAAGAAGGGGAGAAATGATGTAATTATTTTATAATTTCAAACATAAAAACATTAAAAAAATCTCTGAGCAACATACAATGAAAGGAAAAGTTACTGAAGTTTATGGAAGCATGAATCTAGTAGAATAAAGGTGACTACATATAATAAGTATGATCAAATAATATTTTATTTACAGTACAAGGTCTAGAAGTTTTCAGATATTAGAGTGGGAGGTGAGAGTTCGTGTGACTCACTGGATTATGTATTTAGAATCCATTTTTGGTCAAAGAGTACTTACCTGTGTGATAAATGTCTTGTTTCTTGAACTTTGAATTCACACTTATCTTCTGTGCAAGACTTTGGTAATTGTTATATAAGGAGATATTGTAAATGTTATAACAAGAGGTGGTTACGTTTTAGTGTGAATATCATGCCAAATATGGAAAGATTTAGGGTAACACTACAGCTTCCTTCTTGGTAAATTTGTGAGCATCCTTAACCGGAAAAAGAAAACATGATATTGTGAGGAGGATAATTACTTCTCTTTGCTTCTGCTATCTAAGGCAGTTTTTCCAAAATTTAGTGTATAACAAAACAATTTAAATTTTTTAATGTATTCAGAGTTTTCATGAAAAACATTTGCTTAAAGCTCCTGCTATACTCAACTGGTCCTTTAAGATCTACAAAAAATTATGTCTGGAGTAAACCCTGTGGATAAACTGGAGTACCCAGGACAAAATTTAATTTACAGAGCTTCATTATTAATCTGCCTGTTCTTCCAGATTATTGCTTAACTATTGGTATGGCTGGCCCTGCTAAAGCTATTCTATTTATCTGTCTTCAGCTCTTAACCTGCCTGTTTGACGTGCTACTGAAATCAAACTAACTGGCCTTGAGAAGACTACAGTCAATTCCAGCTTCTCTTGTGCCTAGTACCATCAAGGAACTTTGAATAGAAGGAACCTGTACCTCACTCCACTGGAACTTAATATTCACAACAGGGAGGACCATGCTGCATACTCCTTGACCAGTAACTTTAAGTAGAGAATAACCTTGCTTCTTTTTAACACCTGAATCATCTGTTTGATCTAACAGGAGCACAGCAAGTTGAAAGCAGAGTACATTGCCTTTTTTTTTTCTGTGATAATTAAGAAATGCATATGAATTCAAAAATTATAAATTAATCTTGATGAGACATAAAGCAACACCAGAACTTCACCACTGAACTTAATTTGCAACTAACTCAAATAGCCTCACAAACCTGTTTGCCAAGTAGGAGAATGGCTTTTCTTCTCCACATCACCAATGTAGTGGGGCACTGATGAATCTGAATGGAAACTCTACAGTGAATCCTACAGTAGATGCTAACGGAAATTATTGTTTATTCGAGTGGAATGTAGATTTCCTGAGAACAGGACAGACATCACTCCTGGTGATTTTAAGAATTTGATTACCAAGTAAGAAATACCAGCTACCATAAGGGCAAAGATTAAGCTCTCTGTACCTGGTCTTACCCTGATGGGTTTTTTTGTTGTTTTGTTTTGTTTTTATTGCCAAGTATCCATTCCATCTCACTGTAACAACTTCCTGATGTTTTTAGAACCACCTCTAACAATTTTCAGTCCATGTGATTTAGACAGTCTTGCTGAATCTTGTGCTGGACATGTTATTCCAACCTCATCAATCAGTGAAGTCTATCATGACTCTAGTGATTGGTTCAGGAATGGATGCGTGATTCAAGTTTGTCCATTGATAATCAACCTTAGGTGTTTTACTCAGTTATGGAGAAGTTCTCTTTAACTAGATGCTTAGCTTTGTAGAAGAAAAACTCAAAACCAATAGGGCCTACTATATTGAATGAGCCAGGCAGAAAATGAAGCCACCGCAGAGGGAAACAGCCAAAAGAGGGAAAGACTTGAGTTCTGATGACAACATGTATGCCCCTGGATCCAACCATGCCTGAAGCTAGTGGTATATTCCCTGGACTTTGCAATTATGTGAACCAATAAATACCCTTTTTTTGTTGAAGTTAAAAAAAAAAAGAAAAACATTTGCTTAAAGCTCACTCCTACATGACGATTTCCTTGTAGTAGGAGTGTAACTCTCCCAGATAAATCTGTGCCTTTGAGTACACATCTTACTGCTAGTGTTAATATAGTGTTATGTAGGAAGAATGATGTTGCACAAATCCTAATTGATCTTATAATACAACCTGGAGCCAGATATTGAAGCAAATATGAAAAGATCAGAGAAACAAGTCAGAGCCATTTTTCACTTCTCCAACTGCTCAGCCAGAAGGGGAAAGATCCTGTCTACACAAATCCTCAGACTGAATAGGGGAAATGAAGGAAAGCACAGGCCTAAATGGAAGGGGTCAAAATCCTGCCTCCTCCTGCCCCATATTTCTTTCTCTGCCCAGCCATATCACTTTCAGTTTTAAACTTCCCAGTGCTGTGAGGTGTGTGTGTGCTTTCCAATACTGGGAGCAGAGGCATGATTCCCAATTGCTGGGATTAAAGATGTGTGTTACCGCCACCTTGATCTGTTTCTCTTTTGGGCTGCTTATCTGTTTCTCATATAGTCCAGTTTGGCCTTTAATCCACAGGGATCCAGATAAATCTCTGCTTCTGCCTCCTATTACTAAGTTTAAGTGGGTGTCACCACAGCCTGACCCCTATATCTAACTCTGTGGCAGGCTCTGTCTTTTGATCTTCAGGCAATCTTTATTTGATACACTGTATATGACCACATTTTCCTTTTATGTCAAAAATAAAAAAGAATGTTAAAACTAATATAAGATAAACTATATATAAAAGTATAATAACTATGTACAATAATTATATCAATAATGTCTAATCCATTAACAATTGACAAATTCAGAGAAAATACTTCATTATGTATCCTGTGTTGGTCAGCCCAAAATGTTGCATCTAATTAATTTTCTATCCACAAGTTATTGTAGTCCAACTAAAACTATCTCTTGAACTTATGCAAGCTTTACACCTCTTTAGTAAGTTTCTTTTCTGAATCTGTAACTAAGAAAGGTGTAATTATAATTATCTAGTCTTCAACTCCATCAGAGAACCAAGAAAGAAATAATATTGTCTGAGTAAGCAGGAATAGCAAGCAAGCGACTTCCAAAAATTGTGAGAAAAGATAGAAACAGTTGGCTACCTAGATAGTCACCCAAGGTTCCTCTGTAATGTTGGCACATCTATCTTCAGCCTATAGACCAACATATCTGACAGACTTTCCTGTGAAGCAGGATATTCTGAAGGGCCTTCTTACCTTGTCTTGGCAAAGTTCAGCAGTCTTTATTTTGTGTCCTGCTTGTCCATTTGAAGAGTATTAAGACAGCAGTCAATATACAAAAATCCAAGGGCCAGTTCTTGCCCAATGGCTAACTTCTGAGGCAAATAAAGTAAATTTTATATGGAGTTAATTTAGTTCCCAGCATCTTTTCTGAAGTATAATGGTGTTGCCAGGAGCAGACATATCTCATTGTCATAAAAATAAAAAAGAATCTATGTTATTAAAACACCTTAATGCCATATTCTATAGATCTCTGTCTCTAAAGTGTATAAAGGCAACCTATCTACATAAAATATATCTGTTTGACCTTTAAAACATACCTTATATAACTGCATGTTTGATTGTAGTAACTACTAGCTTTTAGTCTTTATAACCTAATTAGTTGGTAAGAATAAATTTCAAGGACTAGCAATTTTCATTTGTTGTTAGATAAGCTATATAGGTACAATATCTGAAGAGTACAAATATATGTACAATAATAAAATTAATTGTAACTTTATATCACTATACACAATTTGCATGCAATATACAAAAATCCAATCCAATGTAAAACATTTAAAACTGGTAGTTGCTTTTTAAAAGTAATTTACTCTTTTATCATATTCATATTCCCATAGATTCAATAATCTACTATTTTGTCCTATCAAATCTGTATCTCCCTTTTTCTTTTTTTTTCCAAACAAGAACACTGAACTTAATATCCTTTTTTAGCTAATACAATTTGCAATCAACCACTCTAAACAAAGACAATTATTCATAACCCATTGAAAGACTAAAAGCAACCCACTCATCTTTCTGAAATTGTCTTTCTGGGCATTGTGTCTTAAAATTACTTAGTGCTCTCTTGGGGGTGAAGGCATCTTTAGCGGATCTTGAAAAAAATTTGGTTTATTGTCAAGTCCTAGGAGAGGTAGCTGTATTATTTGTTATTTAGTCTCTGCATAATGGGAAAGTGCCTGGCTTGTCTTAAGTCCTGGCTGGAATAGTTTGTGAGGCTGGATAATCTCAGATAGCTACCTCAAAAGTGTTCTGAACAGTTTGTAGTCAAAAGCTGATCTTTAGGTGGTATTTGTCAGCCTAGTGGTGTTGTCAGAGTTCTGGTGGAATTGTTATTGTGGGTCCCCATCAGCCTTTTGAAAACTTCAAAGGTTGCAGTTAGTCATGGTCATAGTTCACTACAGAAAACTGATAGAGACTCAAATCTGAAACAATATACAGGAATTCTTTTTTATTAAAAGAATTCTTTAGTTCAATGTCTGCCTTTGCCACACCTTTTGCCTAATTTAGAATTAAAGGACAGTCTGTTGGGCTATCCTTAGCAAAAACATTGTTTCTAGGAATGTCCTGTTTACAGTTCCATTTTAGGTGACATTATTTAACACAGTTATAACACTTGACATTTTGATTTTTCTTCAAACATCTGGAAATCATATCTCCTATCCAAGCATCATCATAGTTTTGAAATTAACTATGATTGAATACCAGATTCACTTCTTCAAGGGTGCTAATATTGGCTTTAATTGCCTAGTAATCCTTTTGCATTGTGAATTAGCATTTTTATAATTCAATAATCCAATTATTTTTTTTCTTACTTCTAAAGTTGGTATTATTCTATTTACTGCTAAAGTTCTTCTTTGTATGAAATCAGTGAAAGTTTTTGTTGGGCTTTATATAACTTTTTAAATGTCTCAATTTTATTTCCTACTACTTCAGCTCTATCCCAAGCATTTATGGCTGCTCTGTAGCCTAAAGCCAAGGTGGAATCACCATATAAAGATTCCCTTTTTATATTAGCAATCCTAGAAATTGGTTTTGGGAGATTTTAATATCTTTCACTTTACTTCATTATTCAATGGTCTTAGCCTCATCTTTCCACCAAGTTCTTTGTTTTAACTGGGGACCAGCCTTCAAAACTGCTACAACTAAATCTATTCAGTTCTGAGGGATAATTCTTTCACAAGTTGACAAGTTTAACATCTGCTTCACAAATGGTGAGTGCATGCCATATGAAACTATTGTTTTTTTGAATTTCCTCAAATCTAACATTTCTACAGGAGCCAAATGAGCTCTTCAAAAGGCTGAAGGATCTCTATCATTTGACAGTTCCCGTAGAGTTACTGAATAAATTAAAATTAAATGTTTGAAATTCTTAGACTGTTTCTCCCTAATCTTGTAATGTAATGTTGAGATTGATTCATTTTTAAGTTTCTCTGCCTGGCTTGAATATCTCTATAATCTGTATTAACATGATTTTCTTATATTTATGGTTGTGAGCCTAGCCTTTAACGGCTGAGCCATCTCTCCAGCCCAAACATGATTTTCTAAAACTTGTTTCTTGGCACTGATATCAGTCAACATCACTTATATAAGCCATTTTTGGGTTCAAGAATTATCAAACAAATAGTATTTATAATAGATATTACATTCATCCCTGCACAGTAATTATCCTTTCATTTAATTGTACCATTTTAAAATGTTCAGAGTATTATCAAACTGAGTCTAAACTCACTCTGTTATCATATTACTTCCCGTTTTTTAATGTGGGGGCAGAAGTCTCTTTCTTTCTTAAACTATTTCTCCTCTTTCTGTTATTACTTTTTTTTATTTTTAATATGGAGTATTTTATTAGTGTTTCAAGTATTTCAAGGTTACAAAGTATGTATTTGTTAAAATCATTTATTGAATTTAGGTTTAATTTTGCTATTTAAAAACTCACCAGTTTTTTCAGAATCTTCAATTTATTGAAATAAATTTATAATGTATGTTCTTATGATTTTCTGGAGTTTCATTCATATCTGTTATAATGTTTGCTTTCCAATTTCTAGTTTTACTGAAGTAGGTCTTCCCTTTTTTGTTTAATTTGGTTAAGAATTTGCCAATTGTGTTTAATCCTTAAAAAACAAAGAAAAGAAATTCCAATTAACTCATCAAATCTGCTCATAATAATAATTTAGATGACTATGAAGTGATGTAGTTACCTATTATGGCAATATCTTGAGGAGGGGAAGTCCATTGAAAGCCACAACCCACCTGAAGAGGACAAAAATCAAGGAGCAAGCCTTTTGCAAACAGGTGAATGTACAAAAGCAGCTAACTCCTTAGCCTGTATGGTAGTGACGCTGGTCACATGTAATTGTTGTTTGTGCTGGTGGGTGCAAAGCCACAGAAAAGCAGCTTTTATGTAAATTTGTGTACCCAAAGTTGGACACTATATATTGCAAAAATCCTAATTATGTTATAATAAAAATCTGGAGCCAGATATTAGGACAAATAGTAAAATATCAGAGAAATAGAGAAATAAGCCACAGCTACTTTTCTTTTTTTTTGTTTGTTTGTTTTTTTTTGCTTCTTTATTTTGTATTTATCAAAAAAACAGTAAAATGAATTTAAAATGCTGAAAAGTTAGCAATAGCTATAAAGAGGATAAGAATCATAAGCATGGCTTATCAAGGGTGGTAATGCAAATAAGATTGCTACACATATATTTACTTTGTGTTCAGCTTTCCCTCTGAATTTTTTTTCCATCCCTGTATATCCTTATTCAAGGTCCCTTCCCCTTCCCACCACATCTGGTCATTTTTCTTCTCTGCAACTCCCCATCCCCTCCCTGGGCAGGGGGCAGACAGTCCTATGGTCCCACTGAACCAATAATGCTTGGATCAGTCTCCACTCCTGACCAAATCCAGTTTTGTCCCCCCTCCCTCAAGAGTGAGTCTGGTGTTCCTATAGTTGGAGTGGGGTTCGAAGGGTCAGTCCAGGGTGTTTCTGATCCCAAGCTGTTCAGTGGTTGTGGTTTGCAGCTTGGGCATGCTTGGCTTTTTTTCTTGTTTGTTTGTTTAGAGACCACTAATGAGTGAGTACATCCCCTGCTTATCTCTCTGAGTTTGTGATACCTCGCTCAGGAGGATATTCTCCAAATCTAACCATTTGCCTGCGAATTTTAGGATATCAGTTTTTCTTACTGCTGAGTAGTTTTCCATTGTGTAGATGTATCACAGTTTGTTAATCCATTCTTCAGTTGAGGGACATCTAGGTTGTTTCCAGGTTCTTGCTATTACAAATAATGCTACTATGAACATAGTTGAGCTAATACCTTTGGAGTGTGAATGTGCCTCTTTAGGGTATACACCCAGAAGTGGTATTGCTGGGTCCTTGGGGAGATTGATTCTCAATTTTCTGAGAAACCGCCGTATTGCATTCCAAAGTGGCTGAACAAGCTTACAATCCCACCAACAACGGAGGAGTGTTCCCCTTGCTCTGCATCCTCTCCAACATAGGCTGTCATCTGTGCCTTTTATCTTAGCCAATCTAAAAGGTGTTAGGTGGTATCTCAAAGTTGTTTTGATTTGCATTTCTCTGATGGCTAAAGATGAAGAGCACTTTTTTCAGGTGCCTTTCAGCCTTTCGTAGTTCCTCTGCTGAGAATTCCCTTTTTAGAACTGTACCCCACTTTTTGATAGGGTTATTCAAAGTTTTGGGCTCTAAATTCTTGAGCTCTTTATATACCTTAGAGATCAGACCTCTATCACTTGTAGGGTTGGTGAAAATCTTTTCCCATTCTGTAGGCTGGCGTTTTGTCCTATTGACAGTGTTCTTTGCTTTGCAGAAGCTTCCCAGCTTCAGGAGATCCCACTTATTGATTGTTGGTCTTAGTGCCTGTGCCACTGGTGTTATATTTAGGAAGTGGTGGCCTGTGCCAATTTGAAGAAGTGTATTTCCTTATTCAAGGTCTCCACTGCAACTCCCCATCCCCTCCCTGGGCAGGGAGCAGACAGTCCCATGGTCCCACTGACCCAGTAATGCTTAGATCAGTCTCCACTTCTGGCCAAATCCAGTTCTTTCCCCCCTCCCTCAAGAGTGAGTCAGGTGTTCCTCTAGGTGGAGTGGGATCCAAAGGGTCAGTCCAGGGTGTTTCTGATCCCAAGCTGTTACGTGGTTGTGGTTTGC
>PVIH01028564.1:0-14956 GCA_004025045.1 Sigmodon hispidus | reverse complement strand
AGGTTCAGTTCTTGATTTCTTTTATGGCTGTAGTCCTAAAAAGGCCTATAGAGGACTTCAGAGTAAGCTACAGGCCATCCCTTGCTGTGTTCATCTTGGTTAACAGACAGTTTAATGATTTGTTAGTGGCCCACTCTCCACCTTCAGGCATGTGCGTGTGTGTGTGTGTGTGTGTGTGTGTGTGTGTGTGTGTGTGTGTATGTGTGTGTGTGTGTGTGTATGTGTGTGTGTGCTCCTGAGATTCAGAAACATTTTACCCCATTTTCTGGTGGTGTGAGGATCGAATCCCTAGGACAGTGACACCAAGCACACCTAGTAGTCATGAAGTGCCGAGTGAAAGTGATTCTGCAGGGTAAAGTATACGAAACTTCATTGTTTTTTAATTGTTTATTTTTTATGTTTATTTTATTTATTTGTGCATGTGTGGGTGGTTATGTGCATCATGTGTGTGGAGATCAGAGGACAGTTTTAGGGAGCTGGTTCTCTTTCTTCTCCCCGGTGAATCCCAGACAGCAAACTCAAGTCTTTAGATTTCATAGCAGGCATTTTACCCACTAAGCCATTTTGTCTGTACTTTAATAAACATTTTTGTTTTCACTTATTTGCACATATTTATTTGTATATATTTGAAGGCCGTTTTGATATTTATACCATACTAATTACTTTCTCATTTTTGTGGCTAGCTACCTGACAGGATATAAGTTAAGGAAGGAAGGTGTATTTGGCTCTTGGTTGAGGGTTCAATCTGTCCTGGCAGGGAAGGATGGTGGTGGAAGAAGCTCTCTGAGTGTGAGGCTGCTATTTCAGATCAAGGAGCAGGGTGGAGCTACCACCCTCCTGTCCCATTGCTTCAGTGGCCCACTTTCTCCACAAGGTCTCACATACCAAGGGCTCCCCAACCAGTACCAGCACCTGGGAACCATTTGCTCAAACACATATGGCTGTGGGACACAGACCACTCAGAGGCCAATGCTTTGTGAACCCTCAGAGAGTTGTGCAGAAGCAGGGGCCCTTGATCTGTCCACAGCATTGCTGTGACCTTAATTGAAATACAGCCCCTGCCTGCTTCCCCAGGAGCACCGTTAACTCTGGGCTGCAGAGGGCCTTGCTGCTCCACCTTTTCAGCCTTGTCTGTCTCTCCTGGGTCACTTCTCCTTCCGCCCTCATATTCTCAGAGAGACCTGCCACAGCAGGAATCTGAAGAGCTTTTCTGGATTCCTCCAGCCTTTTAAATTGACCAATCCTAAAGTCTGTAAGTCATTTATTCTAGCACTGCTGCTGATCAAAATAATGACATTAATGATTTCCCACTACCTAATGTGAGTTAACGAATAGAAATTCCCTCGAAAAGCATTATGATTGAGGAAGCCTGTTCTAATGTTGTTGACAAAATAATTCTGTAGAAGTCCACCAATTTTAAATTTATCTTCAAATCTCAGCGGAAAAAGCTTTACAGTTCAGTTAGCAGGAGATAAATTGCACAGTGTGTCTGAGCAGAAAAACTGGCACAAACTTGATGTTCAGTTCCTTCCTCAAAGCCTCTCCTTCCTTCCAATGCAGCTCTTTAAAGGCACAGAGGACCCAAAGGATGATGATTAACTTTCTGAGTGAATGAAAAGAAGCAAGCTGGCTGCATCTCCACCAGCCTCCTTAGTCCTTCACGGTTTCCTAGTTAGAACTGACCAACTGGTCAGGTCACTGCTTCTCAAATATTCTTTTACTTTAAAAAACAATGCCATGTTTGATCTTATGTATATTCTACCATTTTGACATTGCTTGCCATGTTGTTGATTCTCCAAAATGTTTCATTGACCAAATGGAAACACTCCATGGCTCCTCTGTCTATCTCTCACCATCTCCCTCAGCTTGAATTGGTGTTATTTTCTAAAATTTCTTTTTCTAGAATGATCTTATGTTTTAATTTTGTTCACAATGACTTTGAAGATTGAAAAGAGAATGTCAGAGTTGAGGATATGGTTCAGTAGCAATGCAGTTGTCTAGCACACATGCAAAGACCAGGCTTCTATCTCAGCTCTACAAAACATGAAGGAGAAAGGAAGGAAGGAAGAAATTAAAGAGAAAAAAGAATATTAAGGCCTGAGGTGGTGATCTCAGACTCTGAGATCAGAGGCCTCTCAGGTCAGGTTCTTCCAGCCCCTCAGTTCCATTCACTGTCCTTAATTGCACACAGTGTTCCCTCCTGTGAATGGAACATTGCCACACACAGCAAAGGGAAAGCAGAGGAAATTGGACCTCTCCTCTTGACTTCAGGTGAAGAAACAACAAACCAAACCAAACAAAAACTCCCAAGTAGTCAGAGGGAGGGTATGTAATTTGCTCAGCTTGACACCACATGGCCACTCATGGTTAATAGCTAGCTAGGACACATGATAGAGTTAAAGATTCAGGTTGTTCTTAGAAGGAGAGTCAACTATGAGTCAACTCCTGTCTCTGCCTATAACAGGTTAGAAGTTAAAAAGAGAGACTTAGAAGCATAGGGTTTGGGCAAGTATTGTAGTTACTCCCTTAAATGAGATGTGTGATGATTTTATTTGGTAGTTAATTTTACTAAAATGATTCTGCCTTTTTTGTTATTGTTGAAGTTTTGTTTTATTTATTTATTGTTTAAGAAGTTAAGATTAAGAAGAAACTGTGGTCTAACCCACATCTGTCTGAAAATGAGGGAATGTGCTAGGGGAAGTGTGTATCACTTAGGATGCTGGGGGAAAGATGTGTCCTTTAGGACCAAGAGAAAAGTGTGTACTTTAGGATGCAGGGGGAAGTGTGTGTACTAGAACTCTGGGAAAGGGTGTGTCCTTGAGGATGCTAGGCCTAGCAGAAGGATTTTTTTCCCTGTTCCTCTTTCAAAAAGAAATGTTAATCCTGTGGTTCTTTCAGGTTGATACCAAACTGTTCCTTACTGTACTTGCCAAATGTCCTAAAATTTGTTTAAAACAAATCTGCCTATCTTTGGTTTCCTTGTTTATATATGAACATATTCATGCTATGAACTAAATGCTCAATACTTGCTAAATTTGATGATGTACAGCAGGTTATAGTCCTGAGTGACACTAGTTGGATTACACATGACTTTTATTCTAGAATCAGAGAAAAAGGACAAAATGACTGTACGTAGAGGACAGCTGTGCCTTCACACCTTCAGAGCACTCATGTTCCACGTCACACAGGTCTGCCATTCCCACTGCTGCCCTGACAAGCTCCCTATGGTGTTGTTTGTAACTTCCTCTGCTGCTTATCCTTGACCTCAGAGAGGGATTTTTCATGGGGAAGCCCTTTATGTACCGTAACAGGTATTGATGCTTGTCTCAGCCTTGCTGCAGGGACGACTCACTAGGGTCTTTTCAACATCCTCAGCGAGAAGAGTTTCTGGACGTCCCCATCCTGTGGACAGTCTACCTTCACACATTAGGATGTGCTTAGAACCAAACATGAACATCAGGATGTTGCTTAATTTGTGCATAATTTACCTTTCAGTGGTCATGTTCCAGCATCTTAACTGGAGGTCTGGGAAGTGGAACTATGTCCTTAAAGGAAGCTTTATGTCAAATCTACTTTATATAGTAAATGAAAAAGATCCTGATTAGTTGAAGGTGTCTTTGTAGGCAGGTAGGAACAACCTACCCACAATTGCAATGTATACTAGAATGTTCTCATGAAATTTAGAGTATTTTGTGGCCTAGGCAATGTGGAAAAAATATACTATTAAATATTTCATTTTTAAGTGAATGAGGTCCCAAGTTCCCAGACTTAATATAGATCATATCAAATTTAAGTGCTATCAAATCTCACATTTATTTCTTTATGAGCACATGTTAAATCACACCTCCCTAGTCCAAGATGAATTTCCTCCCTGTTTTCCTATTAAATTTAATTTTTAAAATCCATATCCCAGCCTGTCAGGAGCATTTTGTATTTTGATTCCTTTGCTACATGTTCCACCTATCGGAATCTAGATATTTGGTGAGTGCACCATCAATAAGTTTCTCTAAAGCAAATCTCTAGCACTCTGATTTACCTTGTTTATATCTGAATGTGTTCATGTTGTCTAGTGGATGCTCAGTACTTGTTGAATGACTGAATTGGATGACATACAGTGACCAGCCACAAGGTTGTCAGTGAATAAGGACACTGGCACACAGTTTGACTAAAATGTAACGATACTTTGCCCAATATTCTAAAACCAAGTGTGTTGCTTCTACTCTACAACTTTCTATTTCAACAGATGTCATCCATGTTTGCCTGTGGCTGGAACTAAAACAGTCTTGGCTTTCCTCAGGTCCTTGCTGCTTACTTCCAGTTGTTTAAAGTCTACTGACTTCATAACTGTAGGAAAGCTCCTTAACTCACGGCTGTCTCTTTCGCTCTGTCTCCTTCTGTCTGTGTTCAGTGCAGCTTTCTCTCTGCAGGCAACAGTAACCTCAGGGTGCTTTTCCCAGTCTTTCACCTGAGTTCTCTCTGCACTCATTTCTAGTGCCAAACTTTGTCCAAAATCAAAATTGGCTGTGTGGCTCACATGCTCTAGACACACCAGCAGCTTCTGCCTCCTACAGACAAAGTCCAATATAGTACCCTAGCTCACGATGTGCTTTGTTTCATCAGCTAACAACTCTGTGCTGGGCTGGATATGCTCAAACTCTGTACTGGGCTGGATATGCTCAAACTCTGTGCTGGGCTGGATATGCTCAAACTCTGTACTGGGCTGGATATGCTCAAACTCTGTACTGGGATGAATACGCTCACAACAGTAAATAGTCTATAAGTTTATCTACAAGCCATGTAATTTTTTTTTCTCCCTTGAACTTCTGATTTGTTCTGCCACTCCAATTATTATTTTGTATAAACTGAATTTTCAGACCTAGCTTGGGTGTGACCCTCTCCTAGGGTATTCCCCAACTGTTTTTCTGTAGCTGCCTCCTTGCTCCAGCCCAGGTCTGATTATGGTTGTTTGCCTATATGTCTGTGTGATTTTGCCTGTCAGATCTTCTATTGGTTCCTCACTGCAGGGTGGGCAACTTAAAGATGGAATCTAACTGGACTCCTTTTGGTGTTATTTGATTTCACTGTGGTAGTTAGCAGCCTGTCAGCACTAATACTTGTTGAATATATAATCATTTTATTTCCTAGCCTGGATTTCATTATCATATAAATACCTGGGCTTTTGACTCCAACAGCTAAGATGCTGAAATGTAGATTTTTTTTAGAGATGGGGTAGACAGGATCTTACTCTGTTATCTAGGCTGGCCTGGAACTCATGGAAATCTTTCTGCTCCAGTCTCCCAAATACTAGGATTGCAGCATTCCACAATTTCAATAAGGTAAAATGCAGATATTTTATATTGTGTACATTTGCATAATCTGGCCATTGAGTAACCCTTTAAGGAAAGAAAGAGAGAAAGAAATTTCCTCATGAAAACATGGAGCCAGTGCCCTCAGGCTCCATTTCTGCCCATTCTTAATGCCCACAGCAGTTCAGAGAGAGGTGGAATTCTCACTAAACTACCCAACTGGAGAGCCTGTTGTACAGAGGCTTTTCTTTTTGGTAGTTTTAAATCATTAAAGCCGCAGTAAACTCACATAGGTTTATTGACTGCTCTCTGTGATGCTTAACATGGGGCTCCCACATGAAGATTTACAATTGTGTTGGATGATAAAGTTGTGGATACAAAACAGGAAACAGTTCTACAGCTGATATAACATATAAGGGAGGAAGCATGAAAATACTGTATGGATTACAGGTAGTCAGCACTATTATCACACAGATGATTTGCATGAGAACAAATGACCATACAAATGAGCAGGGACAGCAGATAAATCATGCATGATGGGGGGAGTCGGATGGTGTGCCAGGGAGCAGAGATGCTCTTGCTGTTATGTTAAACTGCTTGTAAATGGCTAGAGATGAACATAAGAGCCCAGCCAAATTTAAGTCAGGCAGTGGCCTATGTCTGTAATCTAGCACTCATGAGGTGGAGACAGGAGGATCAGGAGTCTTGGATATGTAATGGATATGTGCATGCGCGCGCGCACACACACACACACACACACTTTGTATATAGTGTTGGATATATATTCTTGGATATATAATGAGTTCAAGGTCAAACTGGTATATATGACACCCTGTCTTAAAACAAAGAGACCCAGAAAAACATACTCCATATTTGGATAGATGCAAACTATTTTATAGAGCTCCCTGATGGGCATTTTACCTGTTTTTTTTTTTTTTTTTTTTTTTTTTTTTTTGTGTGTGTGTGTGTGTGTGTGTGTGTGTGTGTGTGTTTGTTTGTGTGTTGAGTGTATGGGGGGGATTATGTCCCATAGTGTGCATGTGAAATCAGAGGACAAATGTATGGAGTTTTTTTTCCCTCCTTTGTATGGGTTCTGAGGCCAAGCACATCCCCAAGCTTTGAAGGAAAGCACATTTATCTGTTGAGCTGTCCGTCTTGGCAATTCTGATAGGTGCTTTAGTCATATAGGACACAGCTTAGAGTTTATCCCCTGTTGAGGAATTCAAGAAAGAGCCCAGAGTGCTATCCTGGAGAGTCATTCTCTTTTATGTTGAAGACTTAGGAAATCTGGGTTTTCTCAGGCTAGTATTGGTCAGGGATAGAAGTGAAATGTAGCTTAGGGTCTGCATGGCCAGGACAAAGAGCAATTGAAAGCAAATGTAATTTTATTCCTGAATACCTCATTTATTTGTCTTTCCATCCCTGAATCTATCCATGTTATCCATATTTATCATTACTTATTGCAGACAGACTGTCTGGAAGGAACTACTATAGAGAATTTCATAGTTGTTAAAGAAACATTATAAATTTGCTGTCATCTGTTGCACCTGCCTTAGACAGTATTTGTCTATTCACAGGTACAGCCTGTAGACAAGAGTCCTACAAGCAGGAGGGTCTAGTCTAGCCTTGAACACACCACTCACAATTCTGTTCTCAATACAGAGAAGGAAGGATTGAATCGTTGACTCTCTAGTCCCTCAGGCTTTAGAATACAATGATCTAATTAGTTTTGATGGCTTCCCAGTTTAGGATTTGTGTGTTTCTTTAGGTTTGGACCATGCTGATTGGTTCTTGAAACTTGAATTTCTGAAAACCAGTGAAAATGGTTTTCTAATTCCAACAAGAAAGCAGCCTTCTGTCTGTAAGGCTGTTCATGCTCCTCTCTATAGGCACTAGAAACCTTAGTGAACTAATATTTATTACGCAGAGGATAACAGTTCAATATTTCTGTTCCTGGTTAATTGAGATGTGGTGCTTGGATTTTATGGCATTTCATGTAGTAATAAATCGTCTAACATGCCGCTTGAGAGCATGGATATTACTGATGTTCTAGCCACAGCATAACTATACATCTTTTTCTATCTGTTGCAGTAGATTAAATTGCTGTATAAAGTTTAAACTGCTCCATCAACAAAATTGAACACTTTAGTTTTATATATATATAACTATATATATGTGAAATTACCAATGGCATGAAACAAATATTATCTCAAAGTCATTTTTAAAAGGGAGTAGTTTCTATGTGAATAGTGAATAATTTCTGTCTGTTTGAAAGCTACTGTTGCATCCTGGGAAATGTTTGAAGGAAAAGATAAAATTATTTAGATTTGCACCTTCTTGTCATGAGAGGAGAAAGCCTTTTTATTACTATTATTAATGTGATGAGAACAGTTTCCATCACACTAAGTCTATGTAGCACCCCAGAAAAAAACCTTCAGACAAATAATTACACTTCTTTTTTTATAATGCCCCTGTCCCTTCCTGCTCTGTGCCTTTGAGCAAAAATGGCACACTTCCCTAATAAAAGTTTCCCTAAATGTTTTCAAGAATTTAACATTTGGCAAGAGTAGTGGCCATGACAGGCATGCCTTTATCCCAACAAAGCACAGTCCTGAGATGGCCTCTGGCACAGTATGTGTTCCTTCAAAGAAAAGCCTCTCACATGTAGAAATGGCAGTATTGTTTTCCCAAAGAAAGCACCAGATTCTTGCCTGATATCTTTTTCTTCATCCTGGGTCTTCTTGTGACAGCAGAACTCTGGGCCAAACATTTATATGAAGTGGAATTCAGGGCTTATCCTAAGCCAGAGGCCCGCAATAATAAAGGTGTGAGTGTGTATGCAAGATCTCACCTCCAGGCAATGAACATTCTCATAAGGGAGGCAGACAACAAACAAAGGACCACATAAGAAATAAGGCAAGGTCAGATGGCAGAGGGGTGGAAAAGAAAGGAGAGAGGTATAGTGTTCTCTGAGCATAGTCTGATCTCTATCTAGACATCTATCTAGAGAGCTAGTCATAAATCAGTCAAGTGTGCCTTACTTATGCATTCCTTCACCTCAGGGGTGACTTTGAGCTTCTCTGGTGCTGACTCCCATCATTATTCTACAGAGTACCATAAATGAATTAAAAAATAGCGTATAGGAGCTGCTTAGTCATTAAAGAATATTTGTTTTATTTAATTGTATATATATATATATGTCTACATGAATGTGTGCATGCACATGTGTGTATATTTGAGTGTGTGTGTGCATGTGTGTACATATGTGTGCATTTGTATGTATATGCATCATGTGTGTATATGAGGAGATGATAAACACCTGGCATGTGCAGAGGCCAGAAGAGTGTATCAAATTCCTCAGAGCTAGAATTAGAGCATTTTATGTTAACCTGGTTTGTTGCATGGATGTTGTGACTCAAATTCTAGTTCTTATCATTATGTAGCATGTTTCTTTAACCCCGAGCACCATCCACAGTCCTATATTGACATTCTAAAAATGAGAAGAGAGAACCTTACACTAAAAAAATGAAGATGCTCTAGAGGAAATCCATTAGTTCAAAGCCTTCTAAATGAGGCTTTGGTATAATTTTTACAGTCAGAGTTTAGGACTTCCTAATATTAATTTTTCCTGTCTGCCCACTTCAGAATTTTTGTACTTACTATATTCTTGGCTTGAACAATCTCCTTTTAGATATTAATTCTTTTATTTTAGAGTTTTTATTAAAGATTAATTTTTTTCAGAGGCCTACCTTGACTTCCTTATTGAAAATCATATCATTCTTCAATACTTGATCATACTTTCCTGATATAGTAATCTTGTTTATTATTTTTATCTTCATTGTTTTTTTTCTTCCACAAATGAAAGTTTTATGAGCTAGGAAGCTTTGCTCCTGTTTTCATCTTTAGTTTTTTAGAACAGGCCCAGCGCCTAGTACACAGCAGGTGATCAATAAAATTCTCAGGATGAATGATTAAGAAACCTTCTCTTCCTTAGCCTCGTCTTTAAAGGTAATATCCCTCAAAGGTGCTCACAAGAGCAGCAAGGAGTGGTAGTGTGCAGGAAACAGCGGGCTGGGTGGGTGGGAAAGGGAGGAAGAGGGAGGGTCAGGGGCCTCTTGAAAAGGTCTGTGTGGCAGTTTGGGAGAGGCACTTTGATTTCTGCAGCCCCGAGGCCAGTCACATGAAAGCATGTCCATAAAACACACCTTTATAAAGGATGCAACTGTAAAATAATGTGAATGTCAAACTTTTAGTTTTTAATTTTTAGACAGAGCCTCATTATAGGGGCCAAGATGGCCTTGAACTCATCATCTTCTTCCTCTGTGTCCCTAATGCTGGGACTACAGGTGTGCACCTTCATCCTAGATTAAACTTTATCTTTGAGTTGGAGGTCTCCACAGTGGCTTAGAAGGCCTAAACTCAAGTAGTCCTGTCCCCTGACTAGTAGGGACTATTGGCACATGAACATTTATTCTAGGTTATATGAAGCTATAGTGTTTGGGATTAAAAATAACTACATTAGAAACTGAATATTCTAAAACTATAACTCTACTATGACTTAATGTGAAGTATTCCTCCCCACTACTCATATGTTTGAACTCTTGGTCCCCAGCTGGTGGCACTGTTTGTTGTGAAACTCTGGACATGGCACCTATCTGGGAGATGTTGGGCAGTAGGGAGAGAGAGAGAGAGAGTTATAGTGTTGGGGTCTGTGAGAAGTCCCCAAAAGACCACCAGTCACATATGCAATCAGCAAGAGCATTTGTTAAGTTTACCAATGTGTTGGGGCCAATCATCTGACAAAGTGGCAGATGGTGACTTTGCAAGATGCTCACAGGCTCCTTTTAAATTAGGTTAAGGGAATTCCAGGGAGGAGAGTTTAGTTTGGGTGCTGATGCTGGGTTTGTATGGCTTGATGCTGTATTGGTAAGGGATTCTAGTGGGAGGGACTTTCAGCAGCAGGGTAGGGGAAACTATTATATATAGCAAAAGGTTGTAGCACCTGCTGATTGGTTATCTCTGAGTTGTGGTTTCCCTGAGAACTGCTTGCCCAGCAGGACTTTCCACAGATCAGTTACCCATGGCAAAATACAGAGTGAAAACATTAAAAAAAAAAAAAAAAAGGACTTTCCAAATTGAAGTTTTCATTGCTTGTCATTCTGAAAAGCATTATCTTGCTGTTCTTCTCTCCCTGCTCCATCCAGTCTGGGGTGTGACTCACCTCTTGTCTATCATTCCCACAATACACTGTGGACAAACACAGAAAAGGCAGTATTACAGCGTTTGCTAATGCTGGCTGTTTCCGGCATCCACTGGGGTTCTTGGAAAGGATCCTGAAAGAAAAGCAGGGAATCCTATGCTATGAAAATCTTTTACATTTTCTCCCCTTAATGGCTTATTGGGGATTTGTAACCCTAACCCTAACCCCCAAAGATCTACACCCAAACCCAGACCCATGGGTGAATGCTATGCTGCAAGGGGCAATAGAAGCTGCTGATCAACTGACTCAAAATGAGGAGATGACTCTGAATGACTGGTGGATTTGATGTAATTGTAAGTGTTCTTTAATATGTGAAAAGTCACAGAAGCAGGAGATCTGGACCTTACAACTGGATAGTGCAGAATTTAAAGATGGAGGGGCCTATGAGCCAAATAATGCTGTGGTCAGAAGTGAAAAGCAGATACAGCTTTTCGGGAGCCTTTCAGAAGGAATCCCAGCTGGTAGCACTTCTAGTTTAGCCCAGTACGGTACCTGTCAGACTCCGTATCTTTGAGGTAATATATTTGCACAGTGGTAATGTTACAACAGCTGAGGGAAACCAGTCTAGGCTTAGCAAACAATAATTCATGTGCCCTCAAGTATTTAGCTGTATCTGTTCATAGAAAATTAAAAGTCATGATAGTGGAGGTTTTCATTTGCCAAGGAAAACAGTGTTAGGCAGCACCTGACAGGGAGCCAGCTTCTCTCCAGAGACTGGCCGGAGGTTCATCTCTATACCACCACCACTGGCTTTCCTCGGGTCACAGACTCAAGGCCTCTAGACATGGTGACTCCCTCAGAGCCTGGCCTGGGTAGAGTCTGGATGTTTATGTTAGTGCATAATACAGTTCTCCCAGTTCTTCATTAGCAACTGTTTAAAAGTCAGCATTCTAAAATTAAACAGAAAAGCTTATAAATATGAATTTCCTGCAATTTACATTTTATAAGCACTCCTATCAGCTGTATCACAGCTTGAAAAATACCAAAGATGCATTAGAAAAATCTTTTCTGTTGAGAACTAGTTTGAGCCCACCTTTCCATGGAAAAGGAAGGAAGGCAGGCCATTGCACGGCGGGTATTAAAAGCTCCATTTCAGAGAGCTCGGAAAAACAATCCCCCAATAATCCACTTCCACCCAGGCCATTTGACAACTGTTAGACTTTCCCTTACAAAATAAAAAGAAACCCTACCACCCGCTGCTAACAATCTCCAATTAATGCTGTAAAAACTGTCTCCATTTAAGACACCAATGTGCAAATTTCTCCAAGCTAGGAACAGATACTTTTTTCCAACTTTAGATGCTAATCTTTGCCCCCGGCACATGGGAAGAATCTTCCACTCTGATTTTCACCTAATTACTGAGGTCTTGAACACCATTCTGTTTATTAGATCCAATTCCGCAGAATCCAGAAAAGGGTCTCCGCTGCCTGCTGGGTACTACGTGTGTTCAGTGGAAACTGTGAAGGAAGGCGACTCCACTCACCTGCCCTCTGTCTGAGCAATAGTACAGGGGTGCTTAAGCAGGGACTTGGGGAAACGCAGGGGCACATGGCGGGCTCTTCTGAGGGAGAGCTGGTGGGAGGCAGAGGCTGTCTCTGAGTACTTTGCAAACAATGGCAAAGTCTAGGTGTTTCTGGCCCCCCTCTTGCTCAGGTCTCGGCATTTTTGGCATATTCAGCTTTTCTGCCACCTGCTCAAAACGGGTCTCATCAGCTGAGGAGTTGTTTATGACATGCACCTGCTTTGCCTCCACCTCTCCCACCTCCTGGAGCTAGGCCAGGAACTAGCATAGGAAGACTGTCAGGAATGACAGAGGACCCTGCAGAGAGCAGCAGAGTTAGCAGATGGGCCTGTGGCTGTGGCCTGACCTGGCCTGGTCTGGGAGGGTCTCACAATCTCTGTTCTTCTCATAAGGAACCCTATAACATGTTATCACTTCATTCTCTCTGTTCCTCAGAATTCACTGGGAAGACTGGTCCAATAGATTGCTTAGTGGGGTTCCCCCTCCAATATTTCATGCTTTAATACCTACATGGAACATTTTACAGATGAACATTTCTGCTCTGTTTTCTATGTTGAAAGTGCGAGGTTCCCTGGGAACTGTATGTAGTCTCTGCCTGTTTTGGTCTCATTCATTCACGCTTGCTTACTGAGTGACAAAAGACTTTGCCTGTGGCATAGATGGTTTTTCAAAAGGCATTTGTATTTCCTGGTCCCTCACCAAATACTGCTATTTCCTGAGTACCCTGACATCCTCTCAAATGCTCCCCCCTGGTTTTTGTGATGCCCCTGCCTTCTATTCTCTCCTCTCTGTTGGGGACGACGGGGCAGCTCCCTTTCTCTCACTAAAGTAGTGTTCCTCAGGGCTGTGTCATAGGCTGGTATTTTCCTGAGGCTCTGCTCTCCCAGTCTTCCTTGGAGCACCAGTCTTACCTGACGTGGCAGGATTTTCAAGCCTGAAGGATTCTATGTTACAATTATTCCCTATGGATACCTTCCAGTGTTTACTTCCTTGTATTGTCTGTGCAGATGTGAAAGTGGAAAACCAGAGTAATTTCTCAGCATGTTTCTGACTTGTTCGGATACATCTTCAGGAGATGATTTGGTCTCTTTCCAGCTCATGCTTGGAGTTGGTTGACTGTGTGAGGGCTGTCTAGGTCACATAACCCTCTGCCTTGAGCCCCTCCACCATGAGCTCCTAGGTCATGAGCTGTCCTGCTGAGGGGTTCTGAGCCTCTGGTCCTGTCCCTCTTTCTGCTGTTCTTGACATTGTCAGATAGGATTTGTATACACAGGTAGACTGCTGATATTTTCACTCTTAGTGCATACCTTCATCATACTCTGTTGCAAACTGTGTCATGGATGATGAACATAATCCACTGAAGTCCAGAGGTGGTAACTTTTATTCTTTGTGTTTGTTTGTAGTGTAGTGCAATACTTGATCTGGGTGCAGGAGATGAGTATCAGTCATCCAAAGAAAACACAAACCTACTTTTTAAAGTCAATATACAAATAATGGTTTTATTATTATGCACACATACATATTTAATAATAAAGCACATGCGTGTGCAAATAGCACATGTGCGTGTTTGTATGTGTTATTCTACTTTATCCTTATCTATTTCCATATCCACTGGCTTGCTGCATCATCCTTCCCACCTCTTGCACGTCCTTTTCCTGTCTACAAATAGTCCCTTTTTCTGATTTCTTATCATATGCATTTCATTATTTTTTCTTTTCCTCTACTTCTACACCTCCATTAAGATTTCTTTCTTTAAGGTTTCCCTTCAACATGCATAATTCAGGATGTTAGTGAGAGGAAGCTCAGTATGGGTTTGTGATGGTCTGTGGTGGTGTGGAAAGCTGCATGAAGTCTCAGTGCCATATGGGGACTGTGCTCTGCTTGGCATTGGTGCCACCAATGACACTAGTGAGGGTAGAGCAAGACATCCATTTCTAGGACTTTATGTTTTACAATATTCATTTAGTTTGTATAGGTAGTCAGATTAAAATAAAAAAAAATGTGTTTTAGACCTCCCAAAGAGCTATGGTTCTAGAACACTCTGTCTGTGTGTGTGTGTGTGTGTGTGTGTGTGTGTGTGTGTGTGTGTGTGTGTGTAATATCCAAGGCAGTCATGGCTGACTAGGATTAGTTATTTTCCATCACTGAAATGAGGAGTCACAGGCACTGTGGACTGTCTAGGGGAGAGTCACTTAGTGTAGTAGTCAGAATGGTGGATAAATTCATCAGAGGCTAAGATTTAGTTTTTAGGGATTCATATGCATGTGTATTTATTTGTTTTTCTCTAAGGGTATGCATGGCTCCCCCATGTGTGTATGTGTTATGTTTATCCAATAAGACTATAGACTGCATGTTTTTCTGATCAGGGACAAACTTGTTCATTTATTACTTGTGTCTATTTCTAATCTGGATTGATCATATCTAATAAACTGTTAAAAATGTGATGCCTACAGATTATTGCTGACATTTTAATTATGTTTGCATTACACTGAAATGATATACTTAGTTCTATTTTTTCTTCTTTATTTTGTATTTATAAAAAAAACAGTAAAAAGAATTTAAAAATGCCGAAGAGTTAACAATAACTATACAGAGGATAATAATCATAAGCATGGCTTATCAAGGGTGGAAATGCAAATAAGATTACTACACATATATTTTCTTTGTGCTCAGCTTTCCCTCTGAATTTTTTTTTCCATCCCTGTATATCCTTATTGAAAGTCTCTTCCCCCTCCCACCACATCTGATCATTTTTCTTCTCTGCAACTCCCCATCCCCTCCCTGGGCAGGGAGCAGACAGTCCTATGGTCACACTGGCCCAATAATGCTTGGATCAGTCTTCACTCCCGGCCAAATCCAGTTTTGTCC
>PVIH01028563.1:0-14971 GCA_004025045.1 Sigmodon hispidus | reverse complement strand
ACTCTTTCTTTATTCTCTGACCACTGTCTGAGTCTGTAGTAACTACCATATAATATATGAAAGCAGAGTTCACATTCTGTCACTGGTTTCCTTGGAAGCCAATATAATATTTGGTGATTAATTTTCCTCTCATTTGTTATTTTTGAACAAATTGTGGGTGGAAGATGTTCTAATTTTGTTCCACTTTGATTTTTCCTCTCCTCTATGAGGTAACTCTTGGTACCCTGGACTGATGTTTCTATCTTTTCTGATAGTTTCTATTGAGTTTGTCTCTGGCCCAGTGCTCAAATGGGTCATCATTGTAATAGTCTAGTCCTCTGTGTCTTTTTGTACTAAATGGAAAATCCAATTTCTTTCAGCCATGGTAAAAATTGGGGAGAAAAGGGCTACATAAAGATCCCAAGAGATCAGAACAACTACTGTGGAATTGCTTCCTTTGCCATGTATCCTGTGTTGTGAACTTCATGGAAGTAGGAACTAAGAGAAGATATTATACAGAAGAACCCCATCCTCTTCAAAATGGCCACCCTCTATTATGTGCAGAAGACAACTGAGGCATGGAAAAGACAGGTTAGGGTATGAAGCCTGTGGTATGTTTGCTCTAGAAAGACATGACTGCTGCTGTAACTGAGACTCTGGACCGATTTGTGTTAAGATTCCTATAGTGATTTGATTTTAAGTTTTTTAATACCAAATGATGTCTTTAAAAATAAAATTGAAATTTAAATGTGGTGTTTATTTTTTTCTATTTGTGTGAGATGACTTTCTAATGGTTAGACATGGTTAATCTTGAAGACAGAAATAAATATGTCGCTGGTGTTCTAGGAGGAGAACTGGATGATTCTATTTCGTTGGATGGTGGTTTCTTCATCACTGGTTACAGTTTGCTTATAGGGTCCTATTTATATACATCACCAACTACAGTTTGAAAGATTATATGAAAGTTTCTGGAATTGACATATTTTAGTTGACATAAATTCGCACAATTCCAATTCCTAGCATCTCTGAGCAGTGTGATCACACTTGTACTGCTCTACTCTATTATGCTGGGATGTGACTCTGCCTTTTCCAGCACCTCAGACTTGTACCACCTTTCCTGCTACTTTGTCAGAGACATCAAAGTGATTGTGTTCTAGCTACAGAAATACATTTTCATAAAGTTCAGGGCCTAAATATGTTGAATGCTGGCAGAGCCATTTCAATAAAGGCTTTGTCAGTTTAGGTTCTACTCTCTTGCTATATACAAATGATAAACCTTAAGCTTATCTGTCTGATGCATTTAACTTTGACATACACATGATCAGAAACATAGCACATTTATATTATTGTGTATCTTTTGGTATATAGTATTTAATACTATCAGTGGGATCAAATATCTAGAACAGTTTTTAGAATCCATCCTCAATTCATAATAAATCTCCAGCCTTGTCAGATATAATTAGGCTTCCTAGTATTTAGCTTCAGAGACTGGATACTAGGTATTCATAACATTACCTGTTGGGTATCATGGAGCAATAAGTCAGGAGTACTCTTGTGGGTATCTAGGTCTGTTTAGCCAGAATCATGTTTATCCCATGTTCCTTAACAAGTTTCTATATGTTAAGCTTTGCTCTGCTCCATATCTACACAAAGCCCCCTCTCCACTCTTATTGCAGAACTTCATACAAATGACCATACAAATGACCCCTGTGAGTGAGTGCACTTGTGTGTATATGTGTTTGTGTGTGTGTGTGTGTGTGTGTCCCTCTCCTTGATACAGTCTTCCAAGTAGTGGTTTAGTAAGGATCATAGATCATGATGTAACTCTTAAATACTAGTTCCCCAACTGTCCATTTTTCCTGTGCAACAATAGCAAAGCAGGCATCCTAAGCTAATGAAGGCCATGTTCTTGGGGAGCCTTAATTCTCAATTTCTATGACTGCAGGAGACATAGTATATTACTTCTTGTACCTCATGATCCTAGAACTGAGTTGGAAAAGCAAGTGTTGAATGCCAGGTGGTAGTTGACAGTGAAGTTAATTAGGCTCAGTGTTTATTTTCTGTGGTCAGCTGGCCTAACATGGTGTGCTTTATTATGAGAAATAGCATAAGTCATCATTCTACTAGATGGGTTAGGGTTAGGGTTAGGGTTAGGGTTAGGGTTATTTTCCCCAGGAAATTATCCCCTTCAGTAGTCCATATGAAGAGAATGTGATCTATGAACTGAGTCAGCATTATCTCCAGAAGAGTCTTGTCTTTGATGTCTCAGGATGGACTTAAACCAAATGATGGAGCTATTTCCAAAGCTTTTTTTTTTTAGGAGAATGGCTAGATGACTTTCCAATTCTAAGAGTAAGGTTTTGAAATGCAGATTGTCTCTGTCTATCTGGGTGGAACTGGAGGTAAAAGAAATTATCTTCAAATCTAGAACTGATCAAAGGCTCTAATATGAACAAATTAGGGTCAGAGGGCATATTTAGACTGTGGAATATGGAGTGCCATTACTGACTTCAGAGTTGGAGAACTTAGACTTACTCCCATTTGATATGGGCTTTTCCAATACTGAGAATGAGGTGTTACATATACTGGAACATAAAAATGACAGTCTTTATTTCTTAGACTTTTTACTATGGGAATTATTCCTTTTTTCCATTCTTCTGACCTATAGGGTATTGTTTTTGATGTGAGAGAACAGGTTTCTTACCATTGGTGTGGGTTTTTTTCATACCCTTTGTAGTTTGACTTGTCTATACTCTTGACATTCTTCTCCATCTTGGCAAGTAGCAATGCTACTCTTGAGGAAGAAGCAATAGAATCTTTGCTTGGCCCATTGGTTTTTCCTAAATAAGGTTTTGAGTGTTAGGAGTTTTTTAATTTGAAGTAACAGAACGATCTTAGAAAGTAGAAACGTCTCAAATTGTGCTTCACTTTTTGTCAGTAATCTTACATCATCATCTGCTATTCTCAAAATTGCCCACACTTCCTCTGTATTCATGAGCAATACAGGAAGTCAGTTTAGGGGTCCCAATGGCTAGGACCTTTTGTGGCAAATGCTGATTTGGGACTTGATTGGTTTTGAAAGTGTCAATTGTTCCAATTATTTCCTACAGACTGGAAATGGTCCCAGGTGGTAGCCTCTGCTTCTGAGGATACTCCCATTGTAAATAAAAGTTCTGTCCCCAGAGAATACTTGTTCCTAAATTAAGAATTTGTTCTCTGGGGTACATCCTACATAGAGCCAGATTCTTCTCCTTCTTCTGTTCCTATAATTCTGAGGTTAGGTTTTCATGCTGTACCTCATTTCCCGAACATATTGTTTTATGGCTTTTTTGGCTTTAGTGTTTACCTTGACTGATATTTCTATTACTCTTACTGAGTCTTCCACACCAGAGATTCTCTCTTTCATCTCTTGGATTCTATTAGTTATACTTATATCTGTGGTTCCACTTCTTTTCTTCAGATGTTTTTTATTTCCAACTTTGCCTCATTTGTGCCTATTTTATTGCTTCTTTTTCAGTTTTTAGTTCTTAGAGTGTTTCCTTCATTTTTTGGTTTATCTTTTCTTGATTTTCTTTCAAGGATTTGTTCATCTCTTTCATTTTTGTTTGTATTTTCTTCTATTTCTTTAAGGAATTTTTTAATATCCTCTTTGAAGGCTTCAATAATCTTCATAAAGGTGTTTTTGCTGTTGTTTCCTTCTGTTTCCTCATCATTGCTCTGCACATGTCTTGTAGTTGTAGAACCACCAGCTTCTTCTGGTGTTGCCTGATTGATCTTTTTATTGTTATATGTTTTTTGCACTGGCGTCTGCCCATGACTTCAGTGGTTTACCATTATTCAGCTCCTAGTCATTTGCAGCAAGAGGTTTATGTGTCTCCTGTCTCCTCTGTGAAGGGGTCTCCTTGATCTCTGATTCTTCTCTGGACAGAGATCTGAATCTCAAAGCCTCAGTGCTTCTTTTACAACACAGTCCACTCTGGGGGCAGGGCCCAGCTGTTCAAAGTCCCTTCTTTAAGAGTCCTTGGAGGAGGCTACTCACAGCTAAAGCCTAGTTCCTGTCTGCTAGGGAGAGTCCGAGATCAGACACTAGGATTTGACCCTGGTCCCAGAGAGGGGCTCTCTGGATGGGTGGTCCAGGTGCTGGAATCTGCTCACCTCTGACTATGCCCTTCAAGTGGCTCTGAATTTCAAAGTCCTTAGTCCACAATACTTAGTTTTTAAAATTCAGTTAAAGTTACAGGTATAAGAATGAAATTATATGAGAAATACTGAAAAAAGTTCGTATCATTCCTTACTTTTTCATCATTCTGTTTAAAACTGTAGACTAAGTTGCAATGTAGAAAGGGTAAAAATATAGGGGGATTGTATTTTGCTTCATTGTAAATAATTGTCTTGCCTACTAGGTTAATAAAAATGCTGATTGGCTAAAGGCAGACAGGAAGTATGGGTGAGGCTACCAACCTAAGGAAACTCTGGGAACATCTCAGAACAGGCACAGATGCCATAGATTCAGCCAAGCTCCCTGGAGACGCAGAGGAAATGCTGCTGAGACAGGGTATTGAGTCACATGGCTGAACAAGATGGTTGACTTCAGATGAAGGAGTTAAGGAGTTATATGCCTGGACTCTAGGCTGATCAGTGTAGAAGTAAAAAAAAAAGTGTCTGTGTGATTATTTGGGCCTAAGCAACAGTGGGGCTGACAATGGGTTCAAACCTCTGGACAAGGCCCCAGATTCCAGGCCCAAAACTTCTACAAGTTAAATATTAGGATTTCCAGAATATCTATATTTGGATTGCCAATCATTTACCTTTCCAGATTTCCAATCACATTTCCCAATCTCTTACCTCTTCAAGTAGAATGACATTAAGAAAAAAATTTATGAAAATATCAGATTTTTTTCTGTGTCTCAAACTAGAGGAAAATTAAGATCAAATAGAAAAGAGTAATTAGCCTATAAGAGGATCAGTTTTCTGTCCTGTGCCAGTGTGTGTCTTTGGGTACCTGATTAGCACTAAGGATGTGCTGTTACACAATTAAAGCATCCTTCTACATAGTCTTAAACTAAGCATAAAAAGAGAAAATAAGAAAGCCCAAAATAAGGAAGAAAAATGGAAAAAAAGAAAAAGAGAGGAAAATAGAAACTTAAATATAAAATGTGTATTTGGGAGATGAAGGAGATGAAGAGGAGAAAAGAGAGGAAATGGGGAAGAGGAGAGTGCGAGAGAAGCCATGACAACGTGCAAATTATATAAATGTGTTATAATAAAGAAACTATATTTTGTGTATAACTCAGAAACACACACAAACACATACATATACACAACAGACACACATACACAGAGTAACTGTGGATTAAACATAAACTATAAGAGTAGAGTATGCCACTTTATGATGGTAACCTAAGCCTATCATTTTAAACTAACTGCTATGCTGAAATCCTACACAGCTTTTTCAGTAAACAATCTAACCTCAATTTTGAGGTATTGTTGAGATAAAATGGCAGAGTATTTCAAAATCCACAGTGTAAAGGTTGATTTCATAACTTCCTTTGTGGAGGTCCACAATTTGACTTCCCATGGCCCACAGGAAGCAGACCACACCTACCTGTCCAGGTCAGGTTAGATCAAATCTCACTAGGAGTCTGGAGGCCAAAGCCAGTTACCCACACAGCCAAACAAGAGAAGGGTAGTGTTGACAAAAAAATGGCCTTGAAGGAGAAACCTTGAGAAACACCATGGGGAATAAAGCAGATTTTCAATAATGAGAATATCTTCTCAAATATAGCTGATCTGCTATGTGGAGGTAGAAAGGAGAAAGGAAGCCAGAGAAAAAACTATATCCATCCTTTGTACAAGTTAGTATAGGTTTTAAGCCAGTGCAAGTCTAGTTCTGGACAGAGACAGTAATAGTTGGTATCATGGACACCAGGGTCATGTTCAACACATTCTGGGCCTACAGAAATAATTTCTTGAACAATACCACTAGATAGAAGCTAGTCTTTATGAATATCATGTACATATAAGTTTATGATTACATATCTCTAGTCAAGAACATGGCTTATGAGACCCAGCTTGGACTGATTCTGAAACCTTAAGATTCTTTATCTAGTACTCTATACTTACTGGTGGCCATGATTTCCAGTGTCTTTTCCTTATGAGCCATTCTTCTTAGGTAATCATTGTGGGGCGAATTCTCAGTGATGGGGTTAAATACAAGTAACTTTGATCTTCCACATAAAGAGGAGTGACAGTCTAGTATGTTTTCTTTCTAGAAGAAATGTTTCAAACAAGCCTATCTTCTGCTGAATAAGAAGGGGTATGATCCTGTAACTCCAGGGGAAACTTTTTACTTCAGATCAGATGCAAAATTAGAGAAGTTTTACATTATTATAAATACTCTGTTAACTATATATGTAGATTTGAAATTTCTATCTTCATAGTCATCTTTCTGATCATGTAAATTTGAAATACATGGCAGTTTTCCTAAATTTCTAGAACTTTTTCCATATAGTCCACAATTTTATGTAATATCTAAGTGCCATTCAGGGCATCTCTAGTCCAAACTAATATTGAGCCATTTCTAAAATCTTTGAGTAAATATTTAGGAGATTAGTCAGAATAATTTTATTCAGCATAGATGGCTTAATTTCTTGACTGTTGGTTAATTCTTCTTTTTATTTTTCAAATTTCTACGTAAGTATTTAGGAAATACTTAGAACATTTATCCAGCATACATGGCTTAATTTTGTGAGTGTCAGTATTTTCTACTATTAATTTTCTCCCAGCTATAGGTGCTTGAGATATGATTTCTGCCATCTTCTTGGCCGTCCTCTGCTTGGGAGTGGCCTCAGCTGCTCCAACACAAGATTACAGTTTGGATACTGAGTGGGAGGAGTGGAAGACGAGCTATGGGAAAACATACAGCCAAGTAGGTCACATGGACACACAAAGAGGGTCCCTGTAGAGCATGTCCATTGCTGTTGGGTGTTTATGGATATAATATAGGGCACAGAGCCACCCTTACCTGAGGTATTAATGTAACACTGGGAGAACACATGGTGTTCACTTTCTATCTGGATGTTGGGAGCAGCTTGCTCTCGTGTCCTGAGATTCCTCTCCATTACTTCTGTTCATATGCAGCAGCCATTTTACTTAGTTAAGTTTTTAAGGAATGTAATTATAGATAAACACTATTCATTATGTTTCTTTCCAGGAAAATGAAAGACAGAAGAGAAGAGTATGGGAAGAAAATGTGAAAATGGTTAAACTGCACAGTGTGGGGAATGGTCTGGGGATGAACAACTTCACTGTAGAGATGGATGAATCTGGGGACATGGTGAGTGAGACAAAGTTGGTAGACACTTTTTTTTGTTTTTCCCTTCTGTTCTTTAAATGGAAACTTTATGAACTTCTTCTTGAAGACTGGTGAAGAAATGAGAAAAATGATGGTGGAAAGTTCAGTTCTGACTCTAAGGAATGGAAGACTCATCCAGAAACGAGGAGATACCAAAATCCCTAAAACTTTGGATTGGAGAACACAAGGCTATGTAACCCCTGTGCAGAGTCAGGTATGGCAATGTCACATGACTGTCTTTCTCAACTACTGGGGATGCAAAAGTTACAGACAAGTCTGTATTATTTGACTGTGGTATGACATGGTGTTCACTACACATTTTTTTTTTTTAAAACTTGAATGCCATGGGTTTTGTCCGTAGCATTCTGTTGCTAGAAACAAATGTTTTTTGGTTTACTCAAGTAATAAGGAACCCTTAATCCACAACCTACCAATTATAGGGCCCATACAGTTATAAAATATATACCTATATTTTCTATGGACAACTTACACCCAAACATACATCTAGTGGCTATATCTCCTAACATAATTTATTCCACTAATGACATTTTCACACCTGGCAACAAATATATCAATACTTTATGTGCATCTCTGTGTGTTCCTGTGATTATCCACTGAGGCAAAAGACACCTCCCAATGAAGAGTGACCCTTTTTACCTCAACATCCATCAAATGCTAATAGTTTATATTTGATAAAGTATTCATTAGCTTTAATTATTGTTGTAGTTAGTATTTGTTTGTGGATGACAATATTTCCTTCTCTGCTCAGGGAGGTTGTGGTGCTTGTTGGGCTTTTGCTGTGGCTGCTGCGATAGAAGGACAGCTGTTCAAGAAAACAGGCAAACTGATCCCTCTGAGTGTACAGAACCTAATAGACTGTTCTAAACCTTTTGGCACTAATGGCTGTAAAGGAGGCAGGATCTATAATGCCTTTCAATACGTAAAGAACAGTGGAGGTCTGGAGGCTGCAGCAACCTATCCATATGAAGCAAAGGTGAGTGGGCTTCCTGGGGTTGTCATTTTAGTTTGACTAGGGCAAGGAGAAAATGCAGAAATAATCCATTGCTTTCAGAGATCACATTAATGTAGAATCTCTGCCTACCAACAGTGATGCCATTACAGTATCCTCCATTGGGCAGCTGTCTGCTTCCATGGTTGCATGCTTCTATGCACATGGAGGATGTGTAAGCCTTTCCACATAAAACACAAATTTCTGCACCATAAAAATTTCTTATGGATAGGAAGACCTATGGGATGTCACTGAATCCATAAGAGCTGACTTTTAGTTTCAAGTCTCCCAGTAACATTTCACTCCCTGAAATGATTTACAACAGTCCAGATGTGGGAAGTAATCAAGTCTTCTAAATCTTTACTTTTTAAAGGAAGGATGCTGCAGGTACCGTCCTGAAAGTTCTGTTGTTAAGATCACTCGCTTTTTGGTTGTCTCAAGGAATGAAGAAGCCCTAATGAATGCTTTAATAACTCATGGGCCCATTGCTGTTGGAATTGATGCTGGACATGAATCTTTTAAAAAATATACAGGAGGTATGCCTGTGTTTTTCTAGATATTAATCAAAAATGTTTGTGACCCTTTGGGTCCTACCTGGTTAATATCCTAATAATATATAAAATTTGATGTGTGTTTGGGGGTTTGTAAATTTTACACTTGCTAATACAATAATTGTGTGTTTTGTTTCTTCTAGTGCATACATAGCTATGCATTTGAGTACTTAATTATTTGTCATATTATTTAGTTATATTCATTATACTTTTCTCTACCTGGCATATATTAAGATATGGAATGATTGCCTTTATAGAACTGAATTCTAAAGAGTGCTTTGAATTAAGGAATTTATGTTTACTTATGATTTTTTTTTTTACTTTTTTCCTTTTTTATTATGAATAGAGAAGTCACATTTTCTATCAGTGTATATCCTTATTCAAGGTCCCTTCCCCCTCCCACCACCTCAACTCTCTCTTCTCCACATCTCCCATCTCCTCCCCAGCCTGAGCAAGAGGTCCCAAGGTCCCAAGGTCCCAGTATTTCTTGGAATGGGATTTTATTAGCAAAAGCACAAGTTGTGAAAGAGCAATCTTATGTGGGTATAAGAAAGGGTTTGTTGACAAAGTTATGCTCATTTTTACTTTTGTGAATTTCTGTCAACTATGGTTTTAATGTTTATTATAATTTTTTGTCATTACAGTAAAGTTAGTGTATGTCTCACTATTGTTGTTGACAATGGTCATTATCAGGTTCCTGGTGCCTTTTACTCCATTCATTTTGTTCTTCAGGTATATACCATGAGCCTAATTGCAAACATAATTCTCCTAACCATTCTGTGCTGTTGGTTGGCATTGGCTATGATGGCAAAGAGTCAGATGGCAGAAAATATTGGCTGGTAAAGAACAGGTATGAATTCCTAAAATTATTTATGTTTTATGTTTCAGATGAACTTTCTGTTTGTAGTTATAAGCATCATTACAATAAGTTGAAAAAGGAGCATTTTCTTTTTCTTTTGTCTTTTTTTTAAATGTATGTATTTTATGTATGTATATGTGTATTTGTGTGTGTTTGTTAATGTGGGTGTTTGTATGTATGCTTATATGTGTTTATGTGTGTGTGCGTGTGTGTGTGTGTGTGTGTGTGTGTGTGTGTGTAGGCCTGGTATTGACATTAGTTATCTTTCTAAGTTGTTATTCACCTTATGCATTAAGGTGGTGATTATCATGGATTCTAGAGTTTTCTATATTTGCTAGTGTGCTTATCCAGTTTGTTCCAGTTATTTCTCAGCTTTGGCTATTACAGATTGGGTGCAAAAAGATATTCTAGATTTTTTAAGTTACTTTCACTTGTTGTTAGTATGTGTTTGTGTAAGTGAATGCTGTGTGTGTGGGCAGCTGCTCATGCAGACCAGACAAAGACACCACATTCCCTACAGCTTCAGTTTTGGGGATTGTGAGCTCCATGATATGGGTGTTGAGCTGGGTAGGAACTTTTGTCTGTGGAAGATCTCCATGTGCTCTTAGGCACTGAGCCATATCTTCAGTCTCATTTTGTCTTTAAGAAGAACTTGGTCTCTTACACGTGTGTGATCTCAGTTTATTCTCTGATCCCTGCCTTTGGCTGCAGCAACAAAAATATAATATATGGACACAGAGATGAGATTCTTTCACTGGATTTTAAGGAGCCAATCTAATACTTGTGCCATTGATTTTCTATTTCTCATTGGTTCTTTCTGAACAACTTGTGGGTAGAAGATGTCCTCATTTTTCCTGCTGTGATTTGTACTCTCCTCTGTAAGGTAAATCTTGGTACTCTGGAATTGATTCTCTGCCTTTTCTGATGCTTTCTATTGAGTTGGTCTCTGGCCCAGTGCTCAAATGTGACATTATTGTAATAGTCCAGTCTTCTGTGTCTTTTTCTACCACATGGAAAACTTAATTTCTTTCAGTCATGGTGAAAATTGGGGAGAAAAAGGCTACATGAAGATTCCCAGAGATGAGAACAACTATTGTGGAATTGCTTCCTATGCCATGTATCCTGTGTTGTGAGCTGCCTGGGGTAAAAGAAAGGGGGGATATTATGACAACACACAGAAGAACCTCATCCTCTTCAAAGTGGCCAGCCTCTGCTGTGTGCAAACAGCACTTTAGTCATTGAAAAGCCAGGGTGAGGTGTGAAACCTGTGGTATGTTTGCTCTAGGAAGACATGACTGCTGCTGTAACTGAGCCTCTATACTGATTTGTGTTAAAATTCCTGGAATTACTTGACTTTGTGTTTTTCCCTGTACCAAATGATGTCTTTAAAATAAAAATTAAATTCAAACGTAATGTCTCTTATTTATTTTTGTGAGATATTCATCTTGGTATTCATCTTGAAGTCAAAACTGAATAAATGTGGTGCTAGTGTTCTAGGAGGGAGAGCAGGTGGCTCCTCTCTGGTGGACAATCTTCAGCTTGGGGCTGTGGTCTGCATATAGAATTCTATTTATATAATAGCAATACTGCTCTGAAACACTATATGAAAAGTGCTGGATTTGATATTTTTAGTTAACATGAATTTCCTAAGTTTAAATTATTTGCCTCTCTGTGGAGTGTGATACTCCTGTGTCCCTACTGTATTGTTCTGGGTCGTGACTCTCCCTTTCTAGCAACTCAATCTTGTATCAGCTTCCCTCTGACTGTGTCATAGAAATCAAGGTGTGCAATTATAACAGTTATCTTCCAGAATGTTCAGTGCTTCAATGTGCTGATTGTTGATAGTCATTTCAATATAAGCTTTTGCAGTTATAATTGTATTCTCTCATTGTCTACAGTTGTTAATTCTCAAGCTTACCTATCTAATGTATTCAACTTTGCCTTAAGTATGTAATTTCAGAAAAATAACATATAGTTCTATATTTATAGTATTTGGTATATACTATCTGGTACTATCTGAGGAATCAAACATATAAGGCAGGATGCATCCTCAATTCAAAATAAGTGACCAGCATTGTCAGATATCATTTTAGCTTCCTAGTGTTTGACTTCAGAGACTATAGATTGGGTCTTAGTAACCTTATTTGCATGAGTGTCATGGAGGTATAAGTCAGGGAATGGGCTTCTGTACATCTAGATTAATTAGTAGAACTGTTTAGACAGAATCCTCTTTACCCCACACTTCTTTTTTTTATTATGAATAAAGTCATATTTTTATCCATGCTATACCCTTGTTCAAACTTCCTTCCCCTTCCCACCTCTTCCAGGCACTCTCTTCTCATCTCCCTATCTCCTCCCCAGCAAGGGCAGGAGGGACCAAGGTCACAGTATGGCTTAGTTCAGCATCCACTCCCGGCAGATCTGCTTTCCTCACCCCAACATCAAGACTGAATCAGGTGTTTCTCTGCAGGAAATGGGCTCCAAGATGCTGGTCCAAGGTGTTTCAGATCCCAAGCTGTTCAGTGGTTGTGGTTTGCAGCTTGGACATGCTTTGCTTTTTGCTTTTTTTTTTTGTTTGAAGTTCACTAATGAGTGAGTAAATCCTCTGCTTATTTTTCTGGGTTTTTGATACCTCGCTCAGAGGATATTCTTCAAATCCATCCATTTGCCTGCAAATTTTAGGCTATCAGTTTTTCTTACTGCCGAGTAGTACTCCATTGTGTAGATGTACCACAGTTTGTTAATGCATTCTTCAGTTGAGGGGTATCTAGGTTGTTTCCAGGTTCTTGCTATTACAAATAACGCTGCAATGAACATAGTTGAGCTAATGCCTTTGGAGTGTGAATGTGCATCTTTTTTTAAATTTTTTTCTTCTTCCTTATTTATTTTGTATTTAAAAAAACAGTAACATTAATTTAAAATGAAGAAAAGTTAACAATAACTATGAATAGGATAAGAATCATAAGCATGGCTTATCAAGGGTGGTAATGCAAATAAGATTGCTACACATATATTTACTATGTGTTCAGCTTTCCCTCTGAAATTTTTTTTCCCATCCCTGTATATCCTCATTCAAGGTCCCTTCCCCCTCCCACCACATCTTGACATTTCTCTTCTCTGCAACTCCCCATCCCTTCGCTAGGCAGGGAGCAGACAGTCCTAGGGTCCCACTGACCCAATAATGCTTGGATCAGTCTCCACTCCTGGCCAAATCCAGTTTTGTCCTCCCTCCCTCAAGAATGAATTTGGTATTCCTATAGTTGGAGTGGGGTTCGAAGGGTCAGTCCAGGGTGTTTCTGATCCCAAGCTGTTCAGTGGTTGTGGTTTGCCGCTTGGGCATGTTTGGCTTTTTTTTTTTCTTGTTTGTTTGTTTAGAGACCACTAGTGAGTGAGTACATCCCCTGCTTATCTCTCTGAGATTGTGATACCTCGCTCAGGAGGATATTCTCCAAATCCATCCATTTGCCTGCGATTTTTAGGATATCATTTTTTCTTACTGCTGAGTAGTATTCCATTGTGTAGATGTACCACAGTTTGTTAATCCATTCTTCAGTAGAGGGACATCTAGGTTTTTTCCAGTTCTTGCTATTACAAATAATGCTGCTATGAACATAATTGAGCTAATACCTTTGGTATGAGAATGTGCCTCTTTAGGGTATACACTCAGAAGTGGTATTGCTGGGTCCTTGGAGAGATTGATTCTCAATTTTCTGAGAAACCGCCATATTGCATTCGAAAATGGTTGAACAAGCTTACAATCCCACCAACAATGGAGAAGTGTTCCCCTTGTTCTGCATCCTCTCCAACATAGGCTGTCATTTGTGCCTTTTATCTTAGCCAATCTAACAGGTGTTAGGTGGTATCTCAAAGTTGTTTTGATTTGCATTTCTCTGATAGCTAAAGATGAAGAGCACTTTTTCAGGTGCCTTTCAGCCATTCGTAGTTCCTCTGCTGAGAATTCCCTTTTTAAATCTGTACCCTATTTTTTGATAGGGTTATTCAGGGTTTTGGGATCTAAATTCTTGAGCTCTTTATATATCTTAGAGATCAGTTCTCTGTCACTTGTAGGGTTGGTGAAAATCTTTTCCCATTCTGTAGGTTGGCGTTTTGTCCTATTGACAGTGTCCTTGGCTTTGCAGAAGCTTCCCAGCTTCAGGAGATCCCACTTATTGATTGTTGGTCTTAGTGCCTGTGCCACTGGTGTTATATTTAGGAAGTGGTGCCCTGTGCCAATTTATAGAAGTATATTTCCCACTTTCTTTTCTATCAAGTTCAAAGTGGTTGGGTTTAAGTTGAGGTCTTTGATCCACTTGGATTTGAGTTTTGTGCAGGATGACAGGCTCGGATCTATTTGCATTTTTCTACACACTTCCATCCAGCTATGCCAACACCATTTGTTAAATATACTATCTTTTTTCCATTGAATGTTTTGGGCCTCTTTGTCAAAAATCAGGTGTTCGTAGGTTTTTCGGTTAATGTCTGAATCCTCAATTCTATTCCATTGGTCCACAAGTCTGTTTTTATGTCAGTACCAGGCCGTTTTTATTACTGTAGCTCTATAGTATAGCTTGAAGTCAGGGATGGTGATACCTCCTGAGGTTCTTTTGTTGAGTAAAATTGTTTTGGCAATCCTGGCCTTCCTGTTATTCCAAATGAAATTGAGTATTGTTCTTTTAAGATCCAAAAAATATTGTGTTGGGATTTTGATAGGCAGTGCATTGAATCTGTAGATTGCCTTTGGTAGAATTGCCATTCTTACTATGTTGATCCTACCAATCCAGGAACAAGGGAGAGCTTTCCATTTTCTGATATCCTCTTCAATTTCTTTCTTCAATGATTTAAAATTTTTGTCAAATAGGTCTGTTACTTCTTTGGTTATAGTTTCTCCAAGGTATTTAACACTATTTGTAGCTAATATGAAGGGTAATGTTTCCCTTATTTCTTTTTCAGCTCTTCTATCTTTAGTGTATAGAAGGGCTACTGATTTCTTTTTTTTTTTCTTCTTTATTTTGTATTTATCAAAAAAAAGCAGTAAAAAGAATTTAAAATGCAGAAGAGTTAACAATAACTATACAGAGGATAAGAATCATAAGCATGGCTTATCAAGGGTAGAAATACAAATAAGATTGCTACACATATATTTTCTTTGTGTTCAGCTTTCCCTATATATCCTTATTCAAGGTCTCTTCCCCCTCCCAACACATCTGGTCATTTTTCTT
>PVIH01028562.1:0-14972 GCA_004025045.1 Sigmodon hispidus | reverse complement strand
TAAAAAAAAAAAAAATATGTTATCCTGAAATTTGGAGGCAAATAGATGGTTCTGGAGATTATCATCCTGAGTTGACACAGACCCAGAAAGATAGACATTGTATGTATTCTATTTTAGGTGGATTTTAGACATAAAGCAAAGGATAACCAGGCTACAATCCCCAAACCCCGAGCAGCTAGGTAACAGGAGGAAAATAAGAGAGACATCCATGGATCCCCCTGGGAGGGGGAAATAGGGAAGATCTCCTGAGTAAATTGAAATCATATGTGGGAGCGAGCAAGGGGAGGTGGGAAGAGATCATGACAATGTTTTAACACCTATTCACAACACAACAAATTCTAACAAATGATTCACATTTTTGCTAATCCCATTTTACAGATTTTGGAAAATTGCAGTGAACAGTTTGGGAGAGGAGCTTGTTTTAGTTTCTCTTCTGTTGCTTTGGTAAAAATATTCTTAACAAAAAGTCATTTGAGGGGAAAGGGTTTACTTTAGTGCACAATTACAAGGTATAGTCAGTCCATTATAGGTAAGTTTTAGTAACTTGAACTTAAACAGTTAGTTGCATCACACCCCCAGTTAAGACCAGAGAGAGATAAATGCATACATTCTTTCTTGCTTGTGCTTAGCTAGCTTTCTTTACTCCTATACAGTTCAGAATGCCCTGCTTAGGGACTGATGCCACCCAGAGTAGACAGGACTTTCCCTATCATATAACTTTATACAGTAGCTCACAGACATATTCATAGACTAACCCAATGTGGCCAGTGTATCACCGTAACTCTCCAGGTTTGTATCAAGTTGACAGGTAATCAATCAAAAGACCTCAGAATTTGTTGTCTTTTTTGTTTTCTTTTTGAGACAGAACAGGGCCTCATCTTGAACTCGAAACATATATACCTCAATCTACTCTGTAGCTGAATTACAGGTATGAATACCACTATGCAAGGCTGAATGTTTTGTAGGATTCTAAGATCTTAAAGTTGGTGGGAAATGTTGAGATGTTCTTGTAGCCTCCTGTGTTTTATGGACATGCCATTGTGCTCCACAAAAGAAGTAGCTCCTATCAGGAACAATTAGGGCTGGGATAGTGAAGTGTAGTATACCCTAGCTTCTTACCTTTCTTATAAAAGACATGGATCACATCAATTTACACTTGTGGGTGAGACGCTACCATATGGTTCACTTCATGTTCTGCTGCTACACCTAGTAGCCCTGGCCTTATTTCAGTATTGTGAATTTCTTTGTTCTGAAGCTTGGTATTGTCAAGTGTTTTTTTTTTTTTTTTAAATATAGAACAATAAACACCTTTATTACATGAGCTATTGATGATGGTTTATTTGCCTTTCCGAGCTTTGATCTTCCTCAGATAGAACTCAAGCTCCTTGCCTTCTAGCACATAGCCATCTGCTCTGCCGCACTGGCCTGGTCTTGAGGCAATACAGGAGAGAAGCTGGCCCTGCTGGAACTGCTCCTCCAGAAGACTGCTAATTTTGGCGTTCTTTTTCCTTTCATCATATTTCTTTTGAATTTTCTTTGATCGCTTTTTGTTTAATATTTCTTCCTCTTCAGGGGTCAGCTTGGCCCCCTTCTTCCGGCCCAGGGGCAGTGCATAGTGGGACTCATACCACTGTCAGTATGGGGCGCTGTCAATTAGCACAATACAATTAATTCTTCACCATGGTCTTGGTGCAGACCAGCTCATTATTGGAGCCATTTGTAGACAACCTCAATGATCCTTGTTTTTCGAGTACAACATTCATAGCCCCAGGAAAAGTTCCCCACATCCAATCTTAGGGCACGATACTTCTTATTGCCTCCTCGAACGTGTGTATACGACGGGGGGGGGGGGGCGGCAATCTTGGTGTTGGCAGCAGGCCGTCCAAGCTCATACTTTCTCATACTTTCGCTTCTTGCGGTAGGGCTTCCGCTTACCCCCGGTCTTGTGGCGCTTGTGCCAGTTATCCCGAGAGATGCCCATTGCTCGGCGCTGGCTGGAAAGAGGAAGCGCCTTGTCAGTGTTTTAATCTGAAGGCCACCCCGTCTATGAGATTTGTGACTTTGATGCCATCTCCCCCTTCTTACTTTTCCATGAAGAATTCTCCAATTCCCCAATTTCAAATGTCTGAGACAGTAGCCAAAATTTTCTGATGTGAGGACTCATTTGGGAACAACAAAATCCAAAACTATACAGCATCTCGAATGATCAGGATGGGGATGTTTGTAAAGTTGGGCAGCTAGTAGGTAGGAGAGAATTGTTGCAAAGAGTGAGAATCGTTGAAAGCCCCTGTGGCAGCTGTTAGCACACTGTCTTCGGGTTTCTATTGCTGTGAAGAGACACCATGGCAACTCTTATAAAAGGAAAACATTTAATTGGGTCTGGTTTATAGTTCAGAGTCCATTATCATCATGGCAGAGTACAGGTAGACAGGTGCTGGAGAAGGAGCTGAAAGTTCTACCTCTTGATCCACAGACAGCAGAAGGAGACTATTATTAGAGTGGGTGTAGCTTGAGCATATGAGACCTGAAAGCCTGCCCCCCCACCCCAGTGAGCATGTGAGACCTGAAAGCCTGCCCCCCCACCCCAGTGAGCATATGAGACCTGAAAGCCTGCCCCCCACCTCAGTGACGTACTTCTCTAACAAGGCTATATCCTAATAGTGCTACTCTCTATGAGACACATATTCAAACACTTGAGTCTGTGGGGAACATTTCTATTCAAACCACTACCACTGCCACACATAAACACATGTGCAAACACACACACACACACACACACACACACACTCTCTCTTCAGACTTTTTAAGGACTTATCTATTTTTCCACAAATGCTCTTTTTCAGTTTGAGGATCCCATTTGAGAAATCTTGTTGTCTGAGTCTTCCTGTCTTATTTGCATCTGTGGTAGTTTTTCAGGCTTTCCTTGTATGTGTTGACCTTGATAGTTTTGAGGAGACCTGGTCCTATGTTTTATGTTTTTTTTTTTTTTCAGTTTGGGGTTGTCCTGATGTTATTTGAGTGATTAGAATAGAATAGTAGTGTATTTGGGGAGTATCCTGGAGGTAAAGCACCCCATTGTTCTCTACTATCAAGGGGATATTTAGTCAATATAACATGCTGATGATGTTCACTTTTGCTTTTTTGCTGAAGTTATGGAAACTAAATATCTGCATTGTAAAGTTAATGCTTTCTATATCTTGTTCATTCAGAGTCCATACTGGATTTCATGTAATAAATTTCACTTTCTGGAGGTATTTTGCTTAATCTTTACATGGAAAGCATTAGGCTTTCCTTGAAAATGTTCGTTCTCTCTCTCTCTCTCTCTCTCTCTCTCTCTCTCTCTCTCTCTCTCTCTCTCTCTCTCTCTCTCTCTCTGTGTGTGTGTGTGTGTGTGTGTACACATACATATAAGAATCAACCTCAGATATTGTTCCGCAGGCACTCGTTTTGTGTGGACAGAGCGTGCCTCCCCCCCCCCCATATACACTGACCTGGAACTTTACAAATAGACTAGATTGGCTGGCCAGTGAGCCCCAGAGATCCACCTGTCTCTGCATTTTAGCTTGGGCATCTGCTTTGGTTCAGTCCATAAGAAAGCATTCATGTGGGTTTCACTGGAAAAAAAATGCATGCTCATGAATTTATGTAATATTTCATTACTCTTCATTGATGCACCAGTAAAGTAATTCCACTTGGCAGAAACAAGTTTGGTTGGACACAGTTGGGTGTTTCTATTTAGTCCCATTGAACCCATTCTGGTGGAATTCTTTTTTTTAAAAAAAAAAAAACTTTATTTATTTATTTGCCTTGGTGTTTGCCTGGAACTACAGACAGTTGTTAGCTGCCATGTGGGTGCTGGGAATTGAACCCTGGTCCTCTGGAAGAGCAGCCGGTGCTCTTAACCACTGAGCCATCTCTCCAGCCCCCTCTGGTGGAATTCTAAGGGCTCTGGATTTTGTGAAGGAAGAAACCAGTCTGGATGTTGTAGGCAGCTGGCAGATTTTCCACAAAGGAACACCTCCATTAATTCAGCAAGAAATTTAGTTTAAGCAGAGGCCTCATTAAGTCCTTATCTTTCTCTGCTGAGTATTTTTAGAAGCTGCAAATATCAACCATAAATATTTAATGGTGTGTTTATAGACTTTAGCATCACAAAAGTACAAAAAAGGTGATTGTGAAGGAGCTAGTTACAGAGACTGGGAGAAAGTATTCTACAACCTTCCCTTGTATAAAGATATCTTCAACATCTATAGGAAAGGAAGCAAATAGTTCATTTTAAGGAAGTCACAGAGAAAAGTATCAGCAATGAATTGGTACTCTTTGGGTACTAGGCTCTTTAAGAGGCTTTGCTGGCCATAAAAATAAATGAATGGGGGGCTAGAGAGATGGCTCAGCGCTTGAGTGCTCCTCCAGAGGACTGGAAGTTCAATTCCTAGCACCCACATGGCAGCTCACAACTATCTGTAGTTCAGGTTCCCAGTTCCAGGCAAACACCAAGGCAAATAAATAAATAAATGAAGGAACAAATGAATGAATGAATCAGTCAGTCCTTTGTCAGCAATTTGGAAACTAAAATTAAACATGCAAAGACATGGATATACACATCCATAGAAATTCCCCCAAGCTTTGGTGTGTGTTTATGGGTATGCAACTCACTGCTGATTGTCTAGCTTTGAAGTGTGTATCGTAGTTATGTTTTTATTTCTGTGAAGAGACACCATAGCAAAGGCAGCTTATAAAAGGAAAGCATTTAATTTGGGTAGCAATGGTTTCAGAGGGTTAGTGACCATCACAGCAGGAAGCCTGGCAGCAGACAGGCAAGGCACCAGAACAGTAGCGAAGGGCCCACATCCACAAGTTGGAGTCCAAAAAAGAGCTAACTGGGAATGATGTGGGATTTTAGAACCTTAAAAGTTCACCCCTAGTGACTCACTTTCAATTAGGCCAAACCTCCTAATCCTTCCTAATTATTTTCACCAACTGTGCACTGGGCATTCAAATGTGAGTGGATGGGGGTAGGGCATTTTCATTTAGACTGCCACAGTATCTTCTCATTAAACTTGGAAAAAAATGCACATGAACTGAAAATACGTGCCTACATCCTGCCTGTCAAGAACATAGTCTATGATTTATTTAGCACATGAGCTTGCATTTTAGACTGCTTCCAGTTTTTGCTTTAGGGGAGATTGCTAGAAATAGAAATATAGGGCTCTTGAGACAGATTATCAGATTGCTCTCTTGAAAGGTCAAGGGACTGGAACCATGAAGTGTCAGAGGGGTTGGAGGAATGGTGTGGAAAGGAGTTGTTGCAGTCAGATGAGACCGCTCATATGCTCGTAGTTAAACAAGCTAGGCATGGCATCATGTGTTTGCATTTCCCCCTTGCGTTTCTTTGATTCTTAAAGGGCTGGAATGTTGGTTTGTCATTTGCATTTCTTTTTTTATCCTTGAGAAATTTGGGGTTCTCTTGAGCTATACACTATATGGGTTTCCTGTTAGCTGTTTTTAAGAGCTACAATGTCAGTTTCACCTGAAGGCATCCTACCTGACATTTGCTGGTACATTAGTCTCTGGATTTGAGCCAATTGCTGACTTGATATATTAGAGCTGCATATTAAATGAAAGCTAAAGAGAACATGTTAACTCAGTGTGCTAAGATTGGACACAGTACCTGTGTAGTTAATTATGATGCTTCTTTCTTGAAAAGTCAGCATTGCATACCACAGTTTCAATTGGTTGTTCATGGTAATTGATATACTTGGAGCCCTCATCTCCTAGCTCCTAGTATCTAGTTCTAAATCAGTAGAGTTTTTTTAAGTGTTGTTGGGGATGTGGGTAGCTTGGTTGCTAAATTGCCTTCCATACAAAAACACAAGTTCAGATCCCCAAGGTTCATGTAAAAACCAGGCACTACAGTATACTTCTGTAACTCTAACAGTGGTGAGGGAGGGACCTTGCTGGACAGGTAGTCTTGCCAGTCACAACTTCTGGTTTAGTGAGAGACTTTATCTTAAAACTAAGGTGGAGAAAGCCAAGTGTGAAAGCATGCCTTTAATCCCAGCATTTGGGATGCAGAGGGAAGCTTTGTGAATTCAAGGCCAGCCTCATCCACAGAGGGGGTTCCAGGACAGCAAGAACTACACAAGAAAATCCTGTCTTGGAAATCAAGATAAAACCCAAAAACTAAGATGGGAAGCTATGGGGGAATACAACTAACACTGATAGTTGGCCTCAAACAATACTTAGCTATACATACACCCAAAATAAAGATTCTGTTCATTCATAGATTGACAGTTGTAGAAATTGCATATACTCTTAGGATATAAGGCAGTAAAATACTGTTTTAAAATTTAGATATGTTTTAACAAGTTTGTAGTTTGTTTCTCCTGGTCATTAGCTAGAGTTCATTGTTTCTGAGAATATATATGTGTTGACATGTCTTGAGTTACATACAAGTTAACCAAGTATTTGATGTGGCTGGCAAGGTGCACACTGTTGAAGAAGCACAGAGGTGGCTTATACTCAAGATATAGAATATATAGAGAAGAACTTGTCTTCTTTATTTTTCTGAAGTCATTTAAATTCATATTCTCTCTCTCTCTCTCTCTCTCTCTCTCTCTCTCTCTCTCTCTCTCTCTCTCTCTCTCTCTCTCTCTCTCTCTGTAATTGTGCACAATTGTGCACATGGTAACCATTTGGAGGCCAGAGAACAATTTTGGGTCTTATTTGCAGTTTTATTCTCTAGGATAGCAGCATCACTTGATTCTCCTGTGTCTACCTCCTATCTCCTGGTAGGTACATCCTAGCATCACTGAGGTTTGTGTTACCTGATCTGAATTCAGGTCTTCATGCTTATGTGTCAGCACTTCACCACCAAGACATCTCACCTGTACCATTATTTAGGCTTCATCTAACAGATTTCTTTTTATGGCTGTGTGGCATCACACTGTTCAAAACCATACCTTGTATCTATTCCAGCCTTTTCCTGAATAGAGATTACTTAAAGCTTGTGGTTCTTTATTTTTTTCTAAGAAAGCATCACAAACCTTGAAGTGAAACAGAAGAAGAAAAATGAAGAGAATGATGATTGAGAAATTACTGCTGGATTGCTTTGATAATTTTAGAATAGATGGTCTGTGTTTTGCAGATTTAACTTCCTGATGATGCTCACATAATTTTGCTCAAAAGTATGCTGACTGGGTAAGCCAGACTTTGAGTGAATCATTTCCTGCAGGTTCAGTATAGTTTGAGCTAATTCATAGAGATATGGTTGTGATTCCATTTTTTTTTTAATCAATAGGAATTTGCATGGTGTACCTTTGCAGTCACCATAGACATTGGTCAAGAAGAGACATGCTATACTTAAACCTTCCTTTCAGAATGTGGCTCCTGGTGGGTGATGATGACTTTGTATCTAGCTGCATAGGGTTTGTGTACTGCTGGTTTCGTCCAGGCCCAAACAAAATAACTCGAGATCAAGTGAATTCAAAAGCAAATCTTTTCTTGTGCTTTGTAATTTCCATCTCATGAAGAAAACTACATGCTTGCTACATAAACTCATCATGTGATAGGTTACTTCAGTTTTAAATTTCCCTTGCTGGCACAAAGGCCTCCAAGTAGTTTAATTTGGTCACTGTGAATTAAAGATAGCTGTTCAACATTACATGTCCCAGCATTTGAAGACATTGATTTTTTTCTAAAATTGAAAATAGATTTTTAATGCAATATATTCTTATTATGGTTTTATGGTTCCCCCTTCATAATCCACCCCACTTTCCCACCCACTCAAATCTATATATTTTCTTTCTTTCATTAGAAAATAGGCTAATAATAATGAAATTTAAAATAATTAATGAATGAGATAAAATAATAGACAAACCAGAATAAGACAAAGCAAACAAACAGAAAAGAACAGTCAAAGAGAAAGCACAAGAAACACAAGGGTACAGGCACCTATAGAAACCCCATTAAAATCAAATCAGAAATTATAATCTATAAGCAAAAGACCTGTAAGTTTTTTTAAAAAAAAATGCCCAAAGCATTATGAGTGAAAACTACTAATCTGCTTTCTTTGTATGCGCTCTCTCTCTCTCTCTCTCTCTCTCTCTCTCTCTCTCTCTCTGTACATGAGTGTATACATCATGCCCCCCACACACTCACAGGTGCACATGCATGTGTGTCTGTGGGGAGGCCAGCAGTTGACATCTGGAGCCTTCCAGGGTTGCTCTCCACACTATTTGTTGAGTAGAATCTCTGTTGAACCCATCCATGGCTTGCCAGTATGACTATTCTTGTTACTCGGGGATCATTCCTCACTCTCTCTGCCCTTAGAACTCTAAAATTAGAGACAGGCCAGCCCACCTACCCAATATTTATATGAGTGCTGGAAATCTGAATGCTTTTCCCCATGCTTACATGACAAGCTCTTTAGCCACTGAGCCATCTCTCCAGAATCTCCTGTTTTTATGGAGTGAGGCTTGATCAAATTTTGAAAGAACAGCTGAGAAATGTCGGAAGCAGGATATCCTTCTTGTCTGAAAGAGGATTTAATAAAACAGGAATAACTAAAGTAAGTAGTCCAAAGTGAAACATTTTAGTGAGAGTCATCGAACAAGATTTGAGATTGGACTAGTGCAGCTGGAGGGTGAATCTCACCAATGTCACCATTGCCTTCTCTGGCACCTGTTAGGACGGTTGTAAATTGTATTGTTGTCAATAATCTTATGTTCAGGCAAGGGAACCTCACACAGGTAGAGTTTTTTCTTTTTAATTTTGTGTTCATAGCTCACTTGCTGCCTGTTACAGCATTAGCTGAGCTATGTAAGGGTCAAAGAGCTCAAAAGTGGAAGGTGGCTGTCAGCTTAGTGCTGGAACCACTCACCCATAGAACCACATTTTATTCTGACACCCACAACTTCTACCTGCAGCTTGATCTAGTGTCTAAGGGAACTTATAATAATTTAGGATATTAAAAATAACTTCAGAGAAAACTGCCTTTTTTATTTTTCCTTAGGGATGACTTACCTTTTGCCAGAACACTGTGAGATTATTAATGTGTTTCAAACTGTTCAAGGAGAGAGAAGGATGCTGAGAGCATAGAACTAAAATAGTGATTATATAGCCTTGAAAACATTCACCTCTGGAAGCTGGGGAGATGGCTCAGTGAGTAGGAATGCCTGTAACACCAGAAGTATGGGGGCAGAGAAGAGGCTCACAGGAGATTGCTGGCTTTCAGCCAAGCTCCAACTTTATTGAGAGACTTCCACAAGGGAATAAGGCCGAAAGTGATAGAGTAGCATACTTAGTTTCCTCCTCTGGCCTCCATGCACATTTAGGGACATGTGCAAGTGTGCATGCACATACACAAATATACAGAGAGAGAGAGACTGACTGACTCTTGACTGGACACAAAAATTTCAAATGTCTCTTTATCATTCCCAGCTACCATTAACATGTTTCATAGCCTGAAGTCTCCATAACTATTTTCTTCACCCAGTAGGAATTGGAAATTAGCTGCAAGTGAAAAAGTAGAATCTAGTAAATTTATATTTTAATATCTGACCCTATGTTAATACTGAAGTTTCTTTTCATATAACACTATGACTTTGAACTTTTTGTAGAGACTGTAGAGGTGTCTCTGCAGTCAAGATCATGTGCTACCTTTACAGAGGACCTGAGTTTAGTTTCTAGCATCCACAATAGTGGCTCACACACTGTGACTCTAGTCCAGGGGATCTAGCACCCTCTTTTTGGCCTCAGCAGGCACATTGCAAATGGGCATGTACATGTAGGCAAAGTACCATATACAGAAAATAAAAATAAATCTTAAAAAGAATTACTTAGTGGGGCTGGAGTAAGGACTTTAAGATCACTGGCTACTCTTGGAAAAGATCTGGGTTCCAGTCCTAGAGCTACATGGTAGCTTACATACCATTGACTCTAATTTCAGGCATTCTGACACCCTCTTCTGTCCACTGCAGGCACTGCAATACATGGTGCACATACATACACGCAAGTAAAAATACACATATACATAAAAATTAAATTTACTCAGTGTATGCAGAACAGTAATTTCTATACATGTTCCTTGTCTTTCATATTACCTATATAAACAGTGTATACATTTTGGTTGTATGCCTACAATTGCAGTGATGATCTGGTCAGGGTTTGAAGCTCTCAGGCTCCCTTTAGAAAACTAGGCAAACCAACTCATAAAATGGAAAATACTTTTCAAGTGGAAAGTTGCTCTATTTTTAGGCAGGGGTTAGTGTTAAACTAGGACAAGTTTGTGGTTATTAATGGATTTGGAAGCAGTTCAGGAAGGAAAATGCTGTAGACATGTAATATAAAAATTTGTGTGTGAACCAATTAGAGAAGAATTTCATGACTGAAAAGTTCCCTCTTTCAAGTGTTCATTTTATGAGCTTCCAGTCACGTATTTTCACTGAAAATTTCGTGTTCAGTTGAGATTTGGTGAATGTAAAGAAATGAAGAACACTTTGGTCTTGGAGTTTGATAGTAGGAAAAATGTAAAAGACCTTAATAATATTTTGGCTACTTTTGATGTTGAGCTGAGGTCTCTCTATATAGCTCAGAACCTCCAGCTTCAGCCTTCTGGATTCTGGGATTACTTTTGTGTATCACCATGCCTGGCTTCAAAAAGTAAATTTGTATAGAAAATAGAGGGAGAAGAGTTTTGTTTTGGAACATAGGTCTAGTGAAAATACTTAAAGGTGATGCAGGATCAAAGGTATGAGACAGCTTACATTCACCTCAGGAAACAGAAATGAAGACCAAGGCTCAGCTCATTTTCATTATCCTAGTCCATATAATGTATACATGTATATTTTTACTTGCATGTATGTATGAGCCACTCAGATTCAGGGTGAGTCTTTCACTTATGTTAACCTAATCTGGATAATCCTTCACAGATATGCCCATAAAGTAGCCTCATCTAGATAATAATCCTCACTTTTAGGTCCAGAGGCTAGTCTCTATGAATTTTAGATCTAGTCAAATTGTTAAATTGACAATCACTATTACCCATCACACATACTGAGACTCTACACCATTTTTACTCACTCTTTCCTTGATAGCTATATATTGACTTCAGGAGGACATTATGTTTTTTGATATATCTCCACTTCATCTCTCAGTTTAATAGATTGTATAACCCAGTGACTATTCATTGGGAAGTTACTGGGTGAAATGCAGCTAAAGTAGCAAAGTAGCAATGAAAAACCAGGCAAACACCTTGAATCCTACTAGGTAAAGCACATGCCACACACAGCACTTGGCATGTTATGATGCTAAGAACAGAAACCCAATAAAATCAGTGTGATATTTGCATTTTATTGTGGCAGTGTTCGCTAAAGAAGCATAAAACTTGTTAAAAACTTGTTAAATTACTGTTTGAACAAGGATGGAACCCAGGGTTTTGAGCACAGGATGTGAGCACTCTACCACTGAGCTGTACTCACAGTCATTACTGAACATAATTTATAGTATTATTTTGGTATGCTTGGAGTGTTACAGTTTTGACCTGTATAATTTAAGAAATGTGTAGAATGTCATTTGTCTTTGCTCGGTCAGAAAAAGAAACATTCTTCAAGATCTGTCAGTAAAAAGACTACAAGAAAGAAAATGGTTTTTCCTGTAGTTGCTGTAGTGATTAGCGATGCCATGCTTTTGTCCACATATTATCATATCCAAAAATATAATCTGGGCTGGAGAGATGGCTCAGTAGTTAAGAGCACTGACTGTTTTTCCAGAGGACTGGCGTTCAATTCCCGGCACCCACATGGCATCTCACAACTGTCTGTAGTTCCAGTTCCCAGTTCCAGGCAAATACCAAGGCAAATATAAATAAATAATTAAAAATATAATCTGATCAATTCATTTAATATTACTTGTATGTATGCTTTCAGGGCTGACCATTTGGCACTGAACAAAAAAATAAGAATTATATATGTTTGTGTACACACATATTTGTATGCATGTAACAAAGAAAAAGAGGATGTCATACTGATAATGGGGGTGTTCAAGGGACAGTAACTGGGAGGACCAGAGGGAAGAAAGGGAAACATTGATAAAAGTCTATTTCAATAAAGTCATTAAAATAATTTAAGCCTTTAATTAATTTTTATTAATTTAAATTTATTCATTTATTTTACATTCCACCTACGCCCTCTACAATGTGTGACAGTTGTGTAGCTGGATCTACTTGTGGGACTCCTAGTAGTGGAAAGCAAGGCCTGTCCCTAAGGGGTTGGCTGTCTTCCAGGAACTTATTCCTCATACTAGGTTGTCTTGCTTAGCCTCAACCCTTTAATTTTTGCTAAATCTTTCAGCATAAATATGCCTTTAACAGAGCTTTGTAAATAATTTTAACTATTCTGATCCAGATTGCCCCCCCCCTTTTTTTTTACATTTCAGTGTTTTATTTGTGATGTGCATCGCAGCATTTGAAGGAAAGCTGCTTATTCCACTCAAAATAATACTGATTAAACTACCAAAAGTGGTGAGACTACAACAGAAGTTCATTTTAGGTCCCTAGTGTTGTCTCTCTGTGATTGCAGATTATGTAGATTCTGCCTTGCTTGAAGCTGTAGATCCTGGAAGCTGCTCTGGTGAAGAGACACGTGAGGACCAATCTAAAAAGAAAGGAAAACCCCAACAGTATAGTAATTAAGTCCTGAATGAATAGCTTCTTCACACCCACCACCCTCTGCATCCCAAAATGATACAAAAGATTACTTTTGCTGTCAAATAGGTACTGATAGGCTACAGTAGAAACAGGTTATGGAGATCTGTCTAAAAATACACTATGAAATGTGTATATACATACTACCAAGCTGTGAACTTCTCAGCAGTTGAGGTTAAGATGCCAAGGTTTGATGTAGAGAGTCACAGTCTCATTAATGGACTCTACAGATTTACAAAGATCCTACACATTATCAGCTTCCATATACAACCATTCCTAGATTAAAAAGAGAAACCCAGGATCTCTAGAGATCCTTTCCCAAACATCTACAGCTGAAAGGACCTTACTTGGAATTGGAATTGGGCTTCTATACCTCTGAAATGGTAATGCTTTGAAGTTGTATCATCTTTAATCTGGAAGATTAACATGATATCTGTCAGTTTTCATGTTTCTGACATATGTTAAAGATACTGAAGGTATCTTTAGGTAGCTGAAGGTAGCTCCACTGCATAATAGTTTAAAATTAATGATTGTACAGTATTAATTCCCTTTATTACTCCTCTCCCTCATTCTACACAATACATGTAATATTTGAGTCTGGCTTATTTTTCTTAACAGGATGACCGGCTTATTTTTCTTAACAGGATGACCTCTGGTTTGATCTATTTTTTAGCAAATGATACAATTCATTCTTTGTCTTTAACACATAATCTATCTCTTTTTTTCCTCAAGCACTTGTGTATGTGTGCATGCGCGTGCGCGCGCACACACACACACACACACCATATTTTCTTTATTCATCCATCAATTGATAGATACTGTCCTGATTGATTTTTGTCAACTTGGCACAAATTGACATACCTGGGAAGAGGGAATCCTAATTTAGAAAATGTCTCCATAAGATTGGCTTTGTAGGCAAGTCTGTGGGAACATTTTCTTGATTAATGATAGATGTGAGTTGGTCCAGTTCATTGTGGCTAGTCCAACTTCAGGGCAGGTAGTCCTGGGTTATATATAAGAAAACACTGAGAAAACCTTCAGGTTCTTGCTTATTTCCCTTTTGCCTCAATGACATAATGAACCTGGGAGTTGTAAACTGAAATAAACCCTTTCATCCCCAAGTTGCTTTGGTCATGATGTTTACCACAGCAATAGAAACTCTAAGACATATGCCTGGTTAATTTCATATCTTAACCGTTATTAACACTATAGAAGTAAATATGAATGTTTAAGTGTTTCTGTTTATTATTTACACTGACTTAGATTAAAGGCTCATTTTTAAATAGCATTCTTATGTAACCATGTGTCATGTTATCTAATACAGACTTTCCTTACTATGGCCTATATATCAGGATACATACAGTTTCTCTGAAACTCAGAATTTTTTGTTCATGGTTGAAGTCTTACTGGAACTTGGCTTGGCACATTGATTTTTATATCGAATGTGACTATTTGATGCAACAACAGAATACCGAGGTGATAGCAGAGGCAACATAGCCTCAGGCTGTTTTTGCTCTATCCTCTAAGAATAAATTTGAACTAGATGCCTATAATCCCAGCACTCCAGAGGCCAAGTCAGGCAAATCCATAGTTCCAGGCTATTTCAGACTGCATAACCAGTTTGAGTCTTTCGTCTTAGAATAGAAATAAGAAACTTGTACGGCAGAGAGAGTTAACTGACTAACTCAAGTTAGACACTCACATACATGTCTTTTGACTGAGTCACCTATCTGTAAGAGTCAATTATAGTTGTTTAAGACACCAGGAGAGTAGGTATTTTTAAAAGGTAAGCTTATCTTGAGTTTTGGTCATTTTTGTGCTTGCGTTTCCACAATTTAGCTTCCTTATATTCATGTTAAGCAGCTGTGTATTCCCATTGAATTGGAGGTAATGTCTCAAAATCATCAAGGTGCCCAACTTGGAAAGAGTCTTCAAAATTTTGCTCCTTTGTTCATGCTCAATTTGGGATCAAGATTTGTATCCGACTAAGAGGTACTGTCTTTTTTTAATTAATCCATAAGGTATAAATGTCATTCTGAGAGTTCTAAAGTGGCTTTCTCACCAGAATATTTGAAAGAGCACACATTTCCTCTGTGAATGATGTCCTCAAAATGCTATTTTTTTTAAACTTTATTTATTTATTTCCCTTGGTGTTTGCCTGGAACTGGAACTACAGACAGTTGTTAGCTGCCATGTGGGTGCTGGGAATCGAACCCAGGTCCTCTGGAAGAGCAGACGGTGCTCTTAACCGCTAAGCCATCTCTCCAGC
>PVIH01028561.1:0-14974 GCA_004025045.1 Sigmodon hispidus | reverse complement strand
AAGTGTTAAAAAACTTAACAATAGTTGAATATCAAATTGCTACAATAAACAGAATCAATATCTATACTATGGTCAACTGGAAATTGACACAATAAAGATACATACTTACATACATATGAATGTGCATATATATTATGTTCACTAATCAAGGGATATATAAAATCTAAGTGAAGAAATGAGAAATTATAGGTAAATAAAATGATGCTAATTATATTAATTATAATGTCTTTTTATATGTATCAACATCTAAGTCTAGGGAGACAGAACAATAGTGCATTATTTTTGAGGAGATATTATTTGATTGAAAGTTTCATATATAGTACTAAGTTCACTCTGAAAAAGTATTTTCAAGTTTACGTGATAAAATAAATTATAGATACAACAATACAATGGTATTGATTAAATAAATTATATCCTGTCTCACAGGTCTTAGATGTATCAATATAAAAAACCTTTATAGCAATAATGCATTTTTTGCAGAGCTTTGCTTGATGGAATGTTTCATAAATGCCTCATAAGCACTTTTCCTAAGCCCCAATTCCAGCCATTAGCAAGGTATTATAAAATGATTAGAATGATTATTTTATATATGAAATTTCTACTACTATTTCAAATTATCTACTCAATTTTATATATCCATGTAATTAAGGTCTACCAAGAGTAGATTCACATAATCCAAAGGATTGGAAAAATCAAAATCCTAGAGTACCAAAAAGTTAGTAAATGTCAAAAGAATCCAAAGATATGAAAGACATAGTCTTGATGGAGATCAGCTCTAAGCCTATCTGATTAAGAATTATATCATATTGTACTTTTGAGAATTCTATCAAGTTGCCCAGTGAGATACAGTATGGATATAACACTATGTTTTATTACTATATACCAAAGCATTAATATATCACTGGCCTAGAATAGATACTAAAGTAATATTTCTATCAAAAATACAAAGAAAATAAATTTGATGGTAGATATATTAAAATAATTTTTTTACTAAAAAGTAAAAAATGGCCACACTTGGTTATGTATCTATATATTTTAAAGATAGAGAGTGTTGCTTCAAATCCAAATCTTTGTCTATTCTCTATCTGTGTTCTTCATGACTTTTATATGGAGATTGTTGAAAAGACTGAAATTTATAAGAATATGACATGAACGGGGAACAAATGATTATGTAGATTATTTTAGTGTTATCTTTTCATCTTTATCTGACGAACAAATAATTTTCTCTCTTTTATACTATAAGGTAGATAGTTGTAATACAAATTTGATAAGTATTATCATTTGTTATTACATGATTTTCACATTGACCTAAATATGTACAACATTTAGAAAGAAAGTTAGTCTTTACTTATAGGGCTCCATTATATTTGGAATTATGCTGGATTGCTGTTTAAATTCACATAATTTAAAAATAAATAGAAGATATTTTCAAAAAATAATGTAAATTTTAGCTCAATCTGTTGAGGTATTAACTTTGGTTCTTTCTTTCATTGTAAATAACTTGAAATACAATCAGCAGACTGAATATATAGATACCAAGTTTTCAGTTTGATGATTGGTGACGTGTTTGGAAACTACATTCCTATGGGGCTGTATAAAAGAAAGAAGATTCAATTAGGAAAGAGATTGTCTGTCTCTGCTTCTCTGCTGTTTTCCCCCAGGAAATGAAACAAAATGACCATTCATATCAAATTGGTTCTGTTTTCATAGAGTAATAATGCCATTACATTGTTCTTTCTTTTCATATGGAAAGTTTCACTGATTCCCTTCTTACATATTTTTGACTACACATCATTTTATATAGAGGAAATTTGGTCATAGATAATTTCATATGAATTCAATTTTACAAACTCATATTTAACAGTCACCATAACATGTTAGTTGGGAACTAAATAGATTACTCAGTAACTGCTAGGAAAGGAGAGTCATTTAGCTTAACACAGTGACCTTTCTACTACTGTTTCTAATAAATTTCAAGAAAAGACATGGCTAACATTACCAAGAATAATAAATAAATTATGATAATATCAATTTAAAAGCTCAGCATATATGTATGGAATGAGGCTTATGATATAAAAACTGTGTTTTCCATGATTATGTTGTTCAAGATAGACTTTTTAAACTTGCAAAAAAAATTGTTTAAATTTAGAATGCCAACTAACAGTAAAAGACAAGTTTGAAGAGAACTCCAGCTTCAACTTTGGCATTCAAAAATTTCTCTTTTTTTGGTAATTTATATGTGATGCATTTTATTTATTTTATTTTATTTTTTATTATGAATAAAGTTATATTTTTTATCTGTATATATCCTTGTTTAAGCTCCCTTCTTCCTCCCGCACCTTCCAGTCTCTCTCTCTTCTGCACATCTCTTTATCTCCTTTTGAAAACAATTGCCCCACAAGATGTCCCTAGCTAGGACTCCAATCAATAATAGAGAGGAAGCCTAAACTGGACTTCCCCTATGGTCAAATGAATGGTCACCCTAATTGTCATTATAGAACCTGCAGAGGGGCGGCACCTTTCTTTATTGGCTCAGGTAAAATGATGTCTGAGGAAAAAGTAGAGTTTTTACAAGGAGAACAACAAACTGGTCTAGAAACTGAACTACAAATATGACCTTGATGTATTACACTTAAGTAATTACACCAAGAACTCTAAATGCAAACTGCACAAAAAAAATTGTGTCTGTGATTCTTGTGTTATTTACAGTAACAAAGAATTGAAAACAATCTAAAAATCCTTTGACTTATAGAAGGATATTTCTTCTTTATAACAAGATGATATGTTAATAAAAAAGAAGATGCATATTCTTATGTTAACAATTCAAAATTGACAGTTTAAATGCAATTATCGATTTCTAGCTAACTTCTAAGTGTTCAATATTTTCAAAACTAAAAGTATAAAAAGACAGACACCCATTTTTATGTCCATGTGCATAATGTACACTAATTCTCATATTTTAGAACATTTTAGATTTTCTACTTTCAGTAAAAAATATTCAATATGCATATGAAAATTTTCCAAAGTTCAAAATATCTAAAATCATAAACATTTCTGTTTCTAGAATTTTGTTTAAGAAAGAAAGATACAGACAATTTGGATTCTTCTCTAAGTTAAATAATCATACTTGGTAAGTTCATACCTCCCCCCACACACATACACTAGTCTATGAATGAGTAAATAATCATAATGTTAAGGAACAGAAAAAGGAATTTGGGCTGTAGGGCTATTACAGTACCTGATAAGCATCTTCCTGCTAGAACTTTTTATACCTGAGATTGTCTGCCAATTCCTTTATTTCTGTTTCAAAATGCACACTAAAACCAATTTATTTTATCCAGCTGAAAAAACATTACATATATTCTTATATAGTTATGTAACTTATGTATAAATATATACAAGAGAAGTTACAATAAAATTTCAATGATGAATAAGTTTCAAAGGTACCTAATTAATATTTCAAAAGCATTTTTGATTATATGCATGTGATAATTTGCCTAAAAGCATAGATGATATTTAATTTTGTACTACTGGAAAAAATGTAAAGTATGAAGTGATTAATAGGCTATTGTAAAGAGATAATAAAATTGAAGACTTCAGTGGAGAGTCTGAAATGGCCAACAGAAAAGGGGGTAGAATCCTATCTCAATAGTCTTTATTCAGAAGGAATCCTGATGTGTTGATGTAATAGCCTGATAATGAAGTGACCTGCTTGCCTCTCTGTACAAAGAATTCTTTGACTGCTTGGAAGTGGGATTCCTTGGAGATCACATAAACATCGCACAGCATGAAAAATTGTGTCTTTAAGTGTTTTTTTATTTTTTTCATGAATAAAAACTCAAATTAACTGCTATGGTTAATGCAGTTGCTAAGAATGTTACCATTTAAAATGATTTCTTATGTTTTTCCTCCTTTGAATTTAAATAAAATTATACTTTTTGAGAAATTAATTTTAGAAAAAAATAGTAAGTCCAAACTGAGTAATTACTCTGTCTAGACTCAAGTAAATACATTGTCACCCAATTTTATGAATAAATAATAGACTATTTGTTTGAAGCATGTGATTCACTCATCAGAATCAATCCTTGCCAGAACTCAAATTGTTGCCTTGAATCCTCATAGAGCCTCCAAAATGTTAGGAAACTCATAAAAGAAAGAAAACAAAAAAATAATAGTCACACAATTCCAAAATGTATTTAACATAATGTAAAATGCATGTTATTCTTGGACTCTCAGTTTAGAAAAATATTTATATTGGTATCTACAATCAGTTGTCAAACAAAACAAGCTGAAGATTTGCCATTGCATTTGCTTCTAGAAGTGTTGACCTGTCTTTCAAGTCCTAGTAAGTTATTGGTGACCATGCCAGGTTGTGAAATGGTAGAGTTGGTATAAACAAAGACAGAACAGCCTTGTACTTGTGTAGCAGGCCACTCTCCAGGGAACGTAAGCAGAAAATTAAGAGCTTACAATGAAAGCATTTCAAAATATGCCAAATCTCATAAAGACAGTAAAACTATAAAAATAAATAGATGATGATAGGTGGTCACTGGTTTGCTATCTAACTCCTTGCTTTAAATGTGAGTCACTGTATCACTGTGTCAATTGTGATAAAATGAGTCTGTAGTAGAATTATGGTATGTTGTAAATATTTGTTTCTTCTACTGGCTTAAAAAATGCTTATTGGCCAGAGGCAGACAGAATGTGTGGGTAGGGCTACCAGACTAAGAAAACTCTGGGAACATTTCAGAGCAGAGCAGAGACACCACTGAGATGCCAGAAGATACAGAAGAAAGAAGCTGAAATGTTTTGGAAAAAAAAGGTAACAAGTTGCATGGCTGAACGAGATAAGAATCATGGGTTGAGTTATAATGAAGAGTTAGCAAATTATATGCTTGGACCCTAGGTCAATCAGCATAAAATTATTAAAAGTGTATGTGTGATTTTGTGATTCTGTGGGACAGTGGGTCAGATCCTCAGTCTTGGGCAAAAACTATTACAACAAGGGTCTATGGAGAAAAAGGTATCTCAGGAGAACTGGTCTCCTAATTGCTCAGCTCAAACACATAAAAATGAGAAGTAAAAATTCCTAGTTTTGTACTCTTGTTTTCAGTTAAGCATAACTGAATTAATTTTCAACTATAGAAAACATTCTTTACTAATAATGCTATCAGCTAGGATTCCATGCTCAAGAGCCAATGAATTTATGCCTTTGTTTTTTAACCAGCAGTCTTTCATGAATAAGAGAAACAAAGAAATTACAACCTCTTTTCCTGTGCTATGTTATCAGCATTTTACCACTCTCATTTCTTTTTACCCATATTAGCTAGCCAGAGACTCCATTTCCAGACACAGTAAGGCTTAGCTTAAGATTTAGCATGATTTTTAAAGGAAACTAGATTCTACTTTCTTGATTTTATTATGTTTTAAAAATTAATTTCATCAAATATTTTGGTTACTAATTTTGAAACATTTATTATATTTTTGTTGTTTTTACATCCTAAAGTTGACTTTTCTTCCTCTCTACTTCCCAATTATCCCTCCAATGTCCCTGTTCCCACTCCGTTCATTATTGCATTGTTTCTTTTCAGATACAGGCATGAAGTTGCAGTAAGACTAAGCACCCCTTTTCTATATAGCTGAATGAGGCAATCCACAACGAGCAAAGTGTTCCAAAGTAAGCAACAGAAGCAGAGATAACTCCCAATCTCATTGTTAGGTGTCCCACAAGAAAACCAAGCTACACGACTATAACATGTATACATAAAGCCTAGGTCAGACCCATGCAAGCTTTCTCGCTGTTGTTTCAGTTTCTGTGATTCCTATGATTCCAGGTTAGTTAATTCTATGAGTTTTTATGTCATGACCTTGATACCACTAGGTTCTAAAACTTTTTCTTCTTGTCTTCCTCAAGATTCCCTGAGCCATGCCTAATGTTTGGCTGTAGGATTATGCATCCATTTCCATCAGTTGCTGGGTTTACCCTCTCTGATAAGAGTTAACTGTTGTTTTTGGGGTCAAACTATGAGTATAAAAGAATATCATTAGAAACCATTTCATTGACTATTTGACTTTTTTTCATTCTTGTTTGGTTCTATTCTAGGTCATAATAATAATCATAATCACAAAAATTATTAATAATTTGGATCATATATTTTAACTATTGCTGTATATGTTTGTATTGTTATTTGTTTTCTTTTTTTTTTTGAGGCAAGATTTCTCCGTGTATATCCAACTGTCCTGCTAATCTATGTGGATAAGACTAGACTCAATATGACAGAGATCTCTTTGTCTATTAAGAACTGGGATTAAAGGCAGGTATCATGCCTGGGTTCTATGATATCTTTTATGGTTTTTCTTTTTAGGTTTTATGTAATAAATAGATACTGCTTTCCTTAAAATCTATAGATTCTAAAAAAAAGTCTCTCTGTCAGCTTTGAAATATTTCACTTCAAGTTACTGGTGAGTGAATTTCAATAGTTTTTCAAAACAATATAGGCTATTGCAAGGTCTTAGTTTTCTTATTTGTTTGTTTGTTTGTTGTTTTTGTTGTTGTTTTACCAGAACTTACCAGAGTTAAACTGTATTGCTGAATACACTGCACAGATTCCTAACAGTGTATGAAGAAATGATCATTTTGCTGACATGGAAGCTGCCTTCCTGGTAGGCAGGCAATTTTCGTGCTATTAGGAAAGAAAAGTCGTCAAGAGGCTTATTTAGCTTTAAATTATATAATGTCTTATAACCACAGGCCTGGCATGATATGTCTAATGATGCAACAGAGACATAACTGTTATAAAGGTGACCACCAACTTTCCAAGTGGCTTAAACGTTTATACCAGAGTAGAGAACAAAATCTTAGCACTGTAAATCTTGCCAAAGCCCCATGGTTGGCAGGACATAGTCTCAGGATAATACCTCCAACTACTATTTCTTACAAAGTGAGCATAGTTATAAAAATGTTCTCCTAAATCTTTACATATATATTCAATGTTCAATGTAGCTCTCATCCCTCATCAGAGAGGATTTTTTTGGTGGGGGGAGGGTTGTGGATGACAGCATACAAGTTAATAACTTGTAAAATTACAGGGAATCAGTGTCTGTGGAGAACTTTACTGTAAATGGGGCTATATATAAATAGCCTTCATAAGAGAGAAAGCCACTGTGGAGCTGGAAGTATATTTTCTCCTCCTTGCAAGGTATAGGGACTTTCAGGGTAGAATGAACAGTGTGATTGTCAACAATAAGTAAAGAAGGACTACAAAACAATGTCCTTTGGATAAAACTATTTTCCCATAAACTCACAGCAGCTGTGGTTGCCTGCACAAGCCTTCCATTTGACTAGGTCAAACCACATACACCCTGGAAAGAGTCAGGGTACAGAAGGTGCCACATCTAACTGAGGAGCAATTGGTACTTGATGGTTGCAGTGGGAGAGACAGTCACTTTTCTTCTGGTCCATGATTACTTGCTTCTCCAATAGTCAGCCTCACACTGGGGTAATTCTATCTTGGAGCCCTTTGCTTACAGAGAGATACCTAACCTAGCCCTAATATTAGGATGAGGGAATCAGACCTACTTCAAATGGATACAGTAGACTGAACAGACCAAAATTGGGATTCTTTGCCCTCCTTGGGAATGAATAGGGGAAGGAGTGGGGGAAGGCTAAGAGAAGACTGGGAGGGATTGGGAGAGGAGAAGGGAGGGCATGGAGAAAGAAAAGAAAGCATCTTTTTTTAAATGAAGAAGACAAATCATGCTGAGGCCCTTAAGAAATGTGTCTTTTGCCAAATGCTTTATTTTCTCATGTGTTTCTGTTAATGAAGAGCTGAAGGACTCAGTCACATCTCTGAGGCATGTGAGTCTGCCCTGTTTGAATTAAGAAGAGGGAGTAAATGGGGTACAAGAAGGATCAGCAGAAAAAAAAAAAGCTTTTCAGACAAGCTTGAAGACCTAAGTTTGATCCTCAGAACCCACACAAAATATTAAGTAATGTGACACACTTGAAATATCAAGGTAGGAAGGTAGAGTTGAGTCGATTACAGGATTTTTCCGGAGAGCCAATATATCCTACTGGGAATGCCCCAGGCTACTGAGACACACCAGTCTCAAAATCTAGGTAGATGACTCCTGACAAAAGATACCTGAGGTGTTTTCTTGCATTCATGGTTGGTACACCAATATGTACCTGGGTCTGCATACATATGATTCTCTCTTTTATATAAAATAAGGTCATTTTTATCCATGAATATTCTTGCTGTCTCTCCCTTCACTCCTCCCAATCCCTCGCAGTAAGCTTGCAGCCCCCATGCCCAAACCCCACCCCAAAAGGGCAAGAAGTCCCAAGGTGGGTCAGCTCAGTGTGGCTCATCTGTGAACATATATTAAAAACTCATGGTTTGAAATTCTTGATTTGTGTTATTCTATAAAAAGAATTTTGTACTCACTCACCTATTCATTTTTTGACAAATTATCTCAATCTAAAAGATGAAGCAATTTACATTCAAACTTTCTGACAGTTAAATCATAAATCAGGAGGAGAGATTCCATGATCAGGGTTATGATGGAAAACCCACAGCAAAAGCTGACTGGTGTTATTGGGAGCATACTGACTGAAATGACTGCAGAGGAACCTTCATGGAATAGTTCAAAATCTTCTGAATGTAGATGACAGTCAAATGGTGTGGGCAGTTTGTGGACCCTCTTTCAGACAGACCAAAGTTTATTTCTGGCACATAAACTGGCTTCTTGGAGCCCATTCTCTACAAAGGAACACCTTATTTAGCCTTGATACTAGGGATAGGATCTCAGTCCTACCTCAACTGGATATGCCTGACTGAATTGGCACAACTTGGGATACCTTGACCTCCTTCATGAATGAATATGGGGTGGGGAAGGCTAGGGGAGAAGTGGGAGATAGGGAGAGAAGGGGAGCAGTAATAGGTATGGGAAAAATTAAATAAAATTAAATTAATAAGTATATAACTAGAATTATTATACTATACATTGGACCATTACCATTTAAAATCAGTTTTTACATTTTTATAATGGTGTCCCTTCTAAAATTAAATAAATACAGTGCATTGTTAAAAAATAATAAAAGATATAAATAAAATTAGAGAATCTCCTTGGTGTATGTCTCTGGAAAATAAGTCATAATGTCATGTCCTCTCACTTAATCTCAATTCAGTGTATACTTCCTTTTGACAGAGTTGTGGTTCTCAACATCCCTTTAGTACTGTTCCTCACTCTATGGTGACTACAATTATAAAATTATTGTGTTGCAACTTTATTACTGAAATCATGCTACTCTTATGATCAAAATGTAAGTATCTGTGTTTTCAGTGGTCTTAGCTTACACTTCAACACCTAAAAGGTCACAGTCTGCAAGGCTGGGAACCACTGTTCTAGAGCAATTCTCAAAGAGAACAAATTTCCTAGACTGTTCTTAGCATCTGACACTAAAAGGCATGTCCCATGGAATCACTTCTTACAAGAAGATCTATGTATGTTATGCCTTTCTGAGTACATATTTGTACACAAATATTCATTGGGTTAAAATTATATTTTACAGTTTTATAATGTTTGCATTATAATTGTATTATTTCTAGGAAACATAAGACAATTTATGAAGTTTAATACAGAATTTTAATACAAGATTTCTAAAATTTTTCTGAAAATTTCACATAACGTCTTTTGACCTTTTTCTTATCTCTTCTCCTTCCCTAACCCTTCTCAGATACAAGGTCCTTTGTGGTCACTCTTTCCCAAATTCGTGTTTAGTTTTAATTTTTAAATAATTCACAAAGTCCAGTTTGTGCTACCCATTGACTCACACACATGTGAGACTCTCCATTTCAAGATGGTTTACTTACCAAAGGACACAACTTTAAAGCAAATAGACTCTCTGTAGATTCTCCTTCTTTAAAAGAAAACCATTGTTAATATTTCTCAGTAAGACATGAGACCATTCGACTTTCCCCATTCAGTGCTAGAATGTTAACTGGCTAAATCTTGTACAGGTTGTTGTAGGCAGCCATTGATGTAAGAGTTAAGGTGAATATGGCTCTTAACATGTCACAGATACATTCTTTTCACTATTTCTACCTAACCTGTCACTCTTACGATATATCTGAAAATTTTTCCAGATGGCCCCCCAGGCAAGACTGTGGCAATGATATAGATGTCAGATTTGTGGCAGAGTGCTGCATTGAAAGCTATTCTTTATACTTAGAATTTTACCATTGTATTCTTGAGAAGGGCATCCACATATACCCCCTTAATTTTACAACATATTAATTTATTTTTTAACCATTCGATTTTTTTCCTTTAAACAAATTTTTTACTATGTTAAACACACATTTTTATTGAAATTTCTTTCAAAAGATACAGCATTGAGGATACCTTAAATGGAGAGACTTGATAAACACAGCTTCAAATTTAACAATAGTAGTAGTTAGTTTGTTCCTATGTATGTATATTAAAAATGAAAATAACGGTTCTCTGTGTCTCTTTTCTCTAAAATATGTGGAATAAAAAATAAATTCTAAGGTATCTCAAACAAGACTGGGCTCTGCAACAGATAAAGGAAAGCAAACTACATCACAGGTAATGCTCCACAAGACTGTTTTTATGACAGTACCATGCTGATTTTATTACTGTAGCTCTATAGTATAATCTGAAGGCAGGGATGGTGATGCCTTCTGAGGTTCTTTCCTTGAGCAAAATTGTTTTGGCAATCCTGGCTTTCCTGTTATTCCAAATGAAATTGAGTATTGTTCTTTCAAGGTCTGTACAAAATTGTGGAGGGATTTTGATAGACAGTGCATTGAATCTGTAGATTGCTTTTGGTAGAATTGCCATTTTTCTTTTGCTGATCCTACCCATCAAGGAACATGGGAGATCTTTCCATTTTCTGATATCCTCTTCAATTTCTTTCTTCAGTGATTTAAAGATTTTGTCAAATACATCTGCTACTTCTTTGGTTATAGTTACTCGAAGGTATTTAATGCTATTTGCAGGTATTATAAAAGGTGATGTTTCCTTTATTTCTTTTTCAGCCCTTTTATCTTTAGTGTATAGGAGGGCTACTGATTTCTTTGAGTTAATTTTGTATCCTGCTACATTGCTGAAGGTGTTTATCAGCTACACAAGTGCCCTGGTAGAATTTTGTGGATCACTTATGCATACAATCCTATCATCTGCAAATAGAGAGAGATTCATTTCTTCTTGTCCAATTTGTATCCCCTTAATCTCCTTTTGTTCTCTTATTGCTTTAGCTAAGACTCTGAGAACTATATTGAACTGAGAAGGGGAGAGAGGACAATGTTGTCTAGTTCCTGAATTTAGTGGGATTACATTGAATTTTTTTCGATTTAGTTTGATGTTGGTTGTCGGCTTCTTGTAAATCGCCTTTTTGTATTTAGTTATTTCCCTTGTATTCTTGATCTCTCCAGAACTTTTATCATAAAGGAATGTTGGATTTTGTCAAAGGATTTTTTAGCATCTAAGGAAATGATCATGTGGTTTTTCTCCTTCAATTTGTTTATATGATGGATAACATTTACAATTTTTCATATGTTGAACTATCCCTGCATTTTTGGGATAAAGGATACTTGATTGTTGTAAATGACATTTTTTTACATTTTGTTGTATTTTGTTTGCCAGAATTTTGTTGAGAATTTTTTGCATCCGTGTTCTTGAGGGAAATTGGTCTGTAATTCTCTTTCTTTGTTGCAGCTTTGAGTGACTTGGGTATTAGGATTATTGTGGCCTCATAAAAAGAGTTTGGCTATATTCCTTCATATTTTACTATATGGGATAGTTTGAGAAGTATTGATATTAGTTCCTTGAGTGTCTGGTAGAATTCTGCCCTGAAACCACTTGGACCATGGCTTTTTAAGTTTGAGAGACTTTTACTGATAGCTTTAATTACCTGTCATTGGGATTACAGGTCTGTTTAGATCTTTAAACTGCTCTTGATTTAATTTTGGTAAGTGGTACCTATCCAGAAAGCTGTCCACTTCTTCTAGGTTGTTCATTTTTGTGGAGTATAGATATTCAAAGTATGACCTGATATTTCTCTGGATTTCATTGGGATCTGTTGTTATGTCCCCTTTTTTATTTCTGATTTTTGTTGATTTGGATACTTCCTCTCTCTGATTTTGGTTAGTTTGGATAAGGGCTTATCTATCTTGTTGACTTTCTCAAGGAACCAACTCTTTGATTCATGGATTCTTTGTGTTGTTCTTTTTGTTTCAATTGTTTTGATTTCAGCTCTACATTTGATTATTTCCTGCCATCTACTTCTGTTGGGGCATTCAGCTGTGCAGTTAGTTCTCTTGTGTGGGATTTATCTAGTTTTTTTATATAGGCATCTAGTGCTATGATTTTTCCCGTCAAGACTGCTTTTAATTTGGCTCATAAATTTAATTATATTGTACTTAGATGTATTTAAGTACATTTTTCTTAAATTCTAAGAAGTCTTTGATTTTTTTTCTTAATTTCTTTCTTGACCCAGAGGTTGTTCAGGTGAATGATGTTTAGCTTACATAAGTTGGTAGGCTTTCTGTGATTTTTTGATGTTGTTGAACTCTAAACTTTAGACCATGGTGATCTGATATGGTTCAAGGAGTTATTTCCATGTTTTGTTGCATGTGTTGATATTTGTTTTATGACCTAGAATGTGGTCATTTTTAGAGAAAGTTTCATGGGGTTCCGAAAAATATGTATATTCCTCTGTGTTTTGGTAGAAGTTTCAGTATATATCTACCCATTCCATTTGGGTGATAATTTCTCATAGATCCTTTATTTCTCTGTTGAGTTTCTGTCTGGTTGACCTATCCAAAGGTGAAAGTGGGGTTTTAAAGTCTCCCACTATTAGTATGTCAGGCTTGATAGAGAGTTTAAGCTTTAGAAATGTTTCTTTTATATATGTCTCAAGAAAATCCACCAAGACAAATTTTAATCCGGATTATCGATGTCCCTTCTGTACATATCGATATTCTGGACTGAAATTTGTCTTGGTGGATTTTCTTGAGATGAATAAACAGGGTCTATACTGGTCTCTTTTTATTGATTTTAGTTTAAAGTCTATTTTGTGAGATATTAAAATAGCTATACCAGCTTTTTTCTTAGGACCATTTTATTGGAAGTATTTGCCCAACCCTTTACTCTGAGCCTGTGTTTGTCTTTGAATTTGAGGTGTGTTTCTTGTATGCAGCAGAAGGATAGTTTCTGTTTCTATATTCACTGTACTAAGGTGTGTCTTGTCATAGGTGAATTGAGTCCCTTAATACAAATGGATATTAATGACTGATGATCAATATTTCCTGTTATTTTTCATGGTAGCTTGTATCTCCTTTTTGGCAAAGGTTTCTTCTTTGGACTTATCAATTGTTTGTGGTTACATTGGTGTTTCTGGTTTCCTTAGTTTGGAGTTTTCCCTCTTTTTATAGACCCATATTTAAAGATGGGTATTGTTTAATTTTAGTTTTGTCATGAAATATCTTGTTTATTCCATATATGTTGATTGATAGTTTTGCTGGGTACGGTAGTCTAGGTTGGCATCTATGCACTTTTAGTTTCTGTGTAATGTCTGACCAGAACCTTTATGCTTTCATTGTTTCCATTAAATATTCAGGTGCTATGCTGAAGGGTCTGACTTTACAGGTAAGTTGACCTTTTCCCTTTGCAGCTCTTAGTATTTTTTTCCTTGTTCTGTAGGCTTAGTGCCTTGATTATTCTATGGTAAGCAGACTTTATTTATCTATTTATCTATTTATTTATTTATTTATCTATCTATCTATTTATTTATTTATTTTTGCTTCTAGTTCATTTGATGTTCTGTAGGCTTCCTGTAACTTTATAGGCATTTCCTTCTTTATGTCGGAGAATTTTCCTTCTATGATTTTGTTGGATATGTTTTCTGTGCCTTTGAGCTGGTATTCTTCTTCTTTTATTCCAGTTATTCTCAGGTTTGGCCTTTTCATGGTGTCCTACATTTCCTTAACATTTTGTGATATGATTTTTTTGGTTTAAACATTTTATTTAACTGATGTATCTATTACCACTATTTAATTTTCTACTCCAGAGATTATCTCTTCCATTGCATGGATTCTATTGGTTATGCTTGAATTTGTGGTTCCAGGTCTTTTTTTCAGGTTTTTTATTTCCATGCTGGATCTCCTTGGAAATGGAAAACAAGTTTGTCTCAGTTTGTTTTTTCTTTTTTTTTTTTTTTAATTTTGTATTTATCAAGAAGAACAATAAATTGAATTTAAAATCCTGATAAGTTAAAAATAAATATGAAGAAAACAAAAATCATAAGCATGACTTATCAAGGGAGATAATACAAATAATTTGCTACACAGAAAATTACTTTGTGTTCAGCTTTCCCTCTGGATTTTTTTTTCCTATCCCTGTGTATCCTCATTCAAGGTCCCTTCCAACTCCCACCACATCAGGTCATTTTTTCTTCTCCACAACTCCTCATCCCCTCCCTGGGCAGGCTGCAGACAGTCCCATGGTCCCACTGATCCAATCATGCTTAGGTCAGTCTCCACTCCTGGCAAATACAGTTTTGTCCTCCCTCCCTCAAGAGTGAGTCAGGTGTTCCTAAAGTTGTAGTGGGATCCGAAGGGTCAGTCCAGGGTGTTTCTGATCCCAAGCTGTTTAGTGGTTGTGGTTTGAAGCTAGGGCATGCTTGGCATTTTTCTTGTTAGTTTGTTTAGAGACCACTAATGAGTGAGTAAATCCCCTGCTTATCTTTCTGAATTTGTGATACCTTGCTCAGGAGGATATTCTCCAAATCCATCCATTTGCCTGCAAATTTTAGGATATCATTTTTTCTTACTGCTGAGTAGTATTCCATTGTGTAGATGTACCACAGTTTGTTAATCCATTCTTCAGTTGAGGGACATCTAGGTTGTTTCCAGGTTCTTGCTATTACAAATAATGCTGCTATGAACATAGT
>PVIH01028560.1:0-14975 GCA_004025045.1 Sigmodon hispidus | reverse complement strand
CCATGGAGCTGCTCAAGGTGTCCAAGGACAAGCGCGCGCTCAAGTTCATCAAGAAGAGGGTGGGCACGCACATCCGCGCCAAGAGGAAGCGCGAGGAGCTGAGCAACGTGCTGGCGGCCATGAGGAAGGCGGCGGCCAAGAAGGACTGAGCCCCATCACCCCAGCCCACCCGACCCCAATAAAGCCGCTCCCGCCGGGACCCTGTGTGCGCGCGTGTGTGTTGGCGTGTTCGGGCTGCGCAGTGACGCGGCACGCAGGCTGGCTCTGCAAACTCTGCTTTACTCATGATCGCGTGTTCATACACTGCTCGTGGCGTGGCCACCCATGATTCCAATCCCGTCCCCGTCACCGCTCCACGGCCAGCGCCTGGCGCTGCTCCCCCCGGGGGAAGGCGATGCGGAAGATGTCGCGGTAGTGCTCCACGAAGTGGACCTCCAGGCCCTCGGTGATGAAGGGCGCCAGGTCGGAAAAGTCCTTCCTGTTCTCGGCGGGCAGGATGATGCAGCTCACGCCTGCGCGCTTGGCCTGCGGGGACAGGGCGGTGGGTCAGCGCAGCCCGGGCGCACTCACCGCGCGGGCAGGCAGCAGGCGGGCGGGCGGGCGGGCACTCACCGCTATGGTCTTCTCTTTGATGCCGCCCACGGGCAGCACTTTGCCGGTGAGTGAGACTTCCCCCGTCATGGCCAGGTTCTGCAGCACCGGCTGCCCCAGAGCCAGGGACAGGAGCGCCGTCACTATGGTGCAGCCCGCGCTGGGGCCGTCCTTCGGGGTAGCGCCCTGCAGGGAGGGGTGGCCGGTGAGCGGAGCGCCTGGGTGACCGACCAGACCGGGTTGTCGCCAACCAGACAGGAGCGTACCTCTGGCACGTGCAGGTGGATGTGTGAGGTGACCAGGAAGTCATTGTCTGGGTCCTGCTCCATCAGGAAGGCACGGGCAAAGGTGTAGGCGATGCGGGCGCTCTCCTTCATCACCTCCCCTAGCTGCCCCGTCACCTCTAGGCTGCCATCCTTGTCCTCCCTGCCGCCCCTGAGCAGGGGCCGCCTCAAGGAAGTTTCCACGAACAACGTGGAGCCTCCTAGGAAATGGAGAGGAGGTGGAATTTTGCACTGCTCTTGTTTTCTGGATCCTGCACTTGGACTGGGTGGGGTGGGGTGCTCACCCATGGCGGTCCAGGCCAAGCCCATGACCACACCAGCAGGTGTGACATCGTACATGCGCTCCACCGTGAACACGGGCTTCCCCACGAAGTCCTGCAGGTTCTCTGGAGTCACCTGTACCGTCTCGGCCTCCCCACTCACTATCTTGTAGGCAGCTTTGCGCAGCACCTGCGAGTGGAGGTGTGGGTGGGCCTTGTGCTGGGCCGGGCCTGGGTGGTGGGCGTGGCTGGGCTGACTCACCTTCTCCACCTGCTTCTGCAGGTTGCGCACACCACTCTCCCTGCAGTACTGCTTGATGAGCAGAGTGAGCACTGCAGCAGACAGCTGGGCCTTGCTCTCGTCCAGGCCACACAGGGCGCGGGCCTGGGGCACCAGGTACCGCTGCGGGGAGCAACTGTCAGCAAGCAATGCCCACTGTCCCCACCCCAGCCTTCAGACACCGGCTCAGCCGTTCCTCCCAGAAGCAGGGGGGTGCGGGCTGGAACAGCTTCAGAGTCGGGGATCACAGCCCTGTGCTCAGGACCGTAGGCCCCAAATATGGCCAGATCTGAGTTTGTGTACCTCCATCCAGCCAATGGGGCTCTACCTACCTCTGCAATGGCCAGCTTCTCCTGTGCTACATAGCCTGACACATTGATCATCTCCATGCGGTCCCTCAGTGGCTCAGGGATGGTGTCAGTGACATTAGCAGTGCAGATGAACAACACCTGGGTGACAAGGGTACAGAGTGCTGGAAGATGGGTGCATGCCTCTCAGGCAGCCCCTGCACCTGGGCACATGAGCCAACACTCACCTTGGACAGGTCTACCGGCACATCTAGGTAGTGATCCAGGAAGTTGGCATTCTGCTCGGGGTCCAGCAACTCGAGCAGTGCTGACGATGGGTCCCCTTGGTAGCCTCGGCCAATCTTGTCCACCTGGGTGAGGAAGGCAGGCACATGGGACCACACCTCCCACAACACATGCTGGCCTTAGGGCAGCCTCCTCCACTTGCTCCCCACCTCATCAATCAGCACCAGCGGGTTCTCTGTCTTGGTCTTCTTCAGACACTGGATGATCTTCCCAGGCATGGCCCCCACGTAGGTGCGCCTGTAGGGAGTCAACACTCTGTGGGTCAGCGTGCTGAGCAGAGGCCCACAGCACACCATGAAGCCCACTTGAGGCAGCTCTTGGTCTTCCCACAATGCTCTCCCTGGCAACACATTAAGATGGGGCTGGCCCACACTCAGCCCAAGGCAGAACTTAGGAGCAGGAATGGCCAGAGTGTCACTAGGGCACAAAAGATGACAGGAGAGCCAGGAGCAAACGAGGTTAGGGCAGGGTGAGGGATGGATGGGGCCTGGTGAGTTGGAGGAGCAGCAAGGAGGCCCCCAGGGCTGGGCAGGACCCTGAGGGGCAGAAGCCATGGTGGACTGTGGGCAGAAAGGAGGGCTTAGCTATTGTGAATCCTTTTGCTTTCCAAGGTAGGGTCTCCCTTAACTCAGGATGTAGCCAAGGGTGACGCCAACTCCTGAGCTTCTTGCCATGTTCTACCCAAGCTAGCTCCTGCAGCGTTCATTGGCAGACCTTTGCAGAGCCTGCTTCTCCCAACCACTGAGATCTGCCCTGTGCCAGGGATGTGGAAAGACCAGCCACCTGGCTCTGCCACCAGCCACTATGTCAGCTTGGTTTCAGTGCTAACTCAAGGCCTGCCAGGCTCCTATAATCCCACACTCCTAAATCTAGCTGTGCTTCACATCAGGGGTCCTACTCTGGATGCATTTTTAGGTGCCCTTTAAAAAAAGGTTCAGGCGATGGAGAGATGGCTCATCGGTTGAGAGCACTGACTGTTCTGGAGGACCTGAGTTCGATTCCCAGCATCCACATGGCAGCTAACAACTGTAATTCTAAGATCTGACACAGTTATACATGCAGGCAAACAAAACACCAATTCACATAAAAAATAAAAGTTTTTTTTAAAAAGAAAGGTTCAAGTGTGGTGGCATACATCTTTAATTCCAGACTCAGAAGGAAGCAGGAGAATCTCTGAAGTCAAGGGCAACCATCTAAAAAAACCAAAGTGCAGGCCAGCTAACAACTAGCTCCCTCCTGCCTCTGAGCGCCTGTGTTCACCCCAGCCTGGAATGCCCGGCTGTGCCTGGTACAGACCTTCATCTTCCCACAGGGAGCAGGAGCTGGCTGCAGCCTGGATCACGCTGCTTGCCCAGTCCTGGCTACCTACCTGTGCCCCTTGATTTCAGCCACATCTGTCATGCCACCAACACTGAAACGGAAGTATTCACGGCCAAGGGCACGGGCGATGGAGCGTGCGATGCTGGTCTTGCCCACACCCGGTGGGCCGTGGAAACAAAGGATCTTGCCCTGGGTGGAGCCTCGGAGCTGGCTCACAGCTATGAACTCCTGCAGAAGCCAAGGAGGCTCAGTGCACAGGTTACCTACCACAGGGCCATCACCCAGCAACTGTGAGGGGCCACTTGTTGGCCCCAAAGAACTGGGCTGACTGGAGCTGTGACTGCAAGGCCCTGGGCTGTATAGTCTGGACAGGCTGTAGTCTGGAGATGTCAGCTACATCAGGGGCCCCTTCTCCACAGCCCCCACCCCTTGCACACCTAGAACACCAGGCTCCTGCTGCCCATCTACTAGGGATATCCTGAGCCCCAGCGGGCAGCTGGCTGGTTCTCCAATGGAAGGACATAAAACAAAATGAGGCTGTTTGTCCTTGACAGTGGTAGTGCACGTGCTGTGGGCCTTACCAGGACACGCTTCTTCACGTCCTCCATACCATAGTGGTCCTCCTCCAGCACAGCCTGGGCCCGTGCCAGGTCTAGGTTTTCATCACTCTGCCGGCCCCATGGGATGGATGTTAACCAGTCCAGGTAGTTGCGGGTGACACTGCAGGGACCACAGGAAGGATTGTCTTGTCACCACCACGAGGTCCTGCCCAGGATAACAACTCCAGGCAGAGTTATGGCTCAGGAGAGAAGTCAATGTCAGGCCTGCGGTAGGCCAAGGGCTACCCTGACTGGTCCCTGAGCCAGGAACCTGTGGCCAGCAGTCGCCCTGGGCCAGGGAGCTTTAGAAAGCTGTTGCTGAGGGAGGCCTGCTGGCACAGAATGGCTGGACTTCAGGGACACAGTGTTTTCAAGACAGGATGTCAGCTCAGGCTAACACAGGAGCCAGTGTGGAGTTGCCCAAATGAGTTAAACTACGGAATTTGACAGAAATTAGCCTGAATCATCTGGAGACCATTGTCACCCAGGGTCCCTTGAGCAGGAGGAAGGCAATCCCCAGAACCTGGCAGGAAGCAGGCAGGCACAGGGTGCTCAGCCTCTGGGCTCAGATCGCACTGGTTCACATGCTGCTTCCTGGGCCAGTGCAGGCAGGGCCAGGAGAGCCAGCATCCCCACAGGCACTTAGATCCCAGGCCTGGCCCCAGAGGCCCAGGCAGCGGGAACTCACTTGAACTCAGAAGAATGGTTGTCTAGCAGGGCCAGCTTGCTCAGCTCCTCATCCACCACGTCCATTACATGCTTGGGGACCACGAGTTCCCTGAGGCGCTCCCGGAACTTCTCCTCGATGGCGTCTTTGTCGTCCTTCTCTAGGCCCAGCTCCTTCTTGATGATCCTCAGCTGCTCCTGCAGCAGGTACTTCCTGTGCGTCTGTTTGATCTTCTCCTCCACCTGTGGCAGGCAGAATTCAGGCGGGGAGGGGCCCTCCTCAGAAGGCCCTGGGCCAGGGCTACAGCGTGTTTCCTACAGTCTCCCACACTGGAGTCCCACAGGCACCCTGATGTGGGGCTGCTGCCTGTGTGGACTTCTGCTGTAATGGCCAAACAGATATACCCAACTACACACACCAAATCTCATCTAAGCTAAACCTGTGTTCTGACGTTTTTGATTTTGAGACAGGTCATGTAGTCCACACTGAACTCAACACTCCCTAAAGCTGAGGATGGTCCTGAACTCCAGACACTCCTGCCCCGCCTCGCCCGGCTTATATTAGGGTCACTGAGTTGCAGCCCAGCCCCAGGAGGGAAGACTTTGCTATAGCGAATGAAAGAGAACACATGCTTAGTGTCCCACAACACTGGAGGCTGACACAAGGAGAGCACGAAGTGTAAGGTTCTGGGTTAGCCTGTTTCACAGAGAAGGCCTAAATCAAACAGTTAGAGCCAGGATGCACCCTCACCTCTCGGCCCAGGCGCTGCTGAAGCTTGCTCAACTCAAACTCCTTCTTCAAGAGTGACAGGGCCTTGTAGAGCCGCTTAAGGATCTGCAAACAACAGGGAGCAGTCGGGTTGTCTGGGGGCAAGGACCAGCACAGCCACAGTACTGCTGACACGGAGCCCAAGCCTGATGAGGAGCTTGCTCAGACAGCGGCAGAGCATGGGCACACACTCACGTTGGTCTCTTCCAGCACATCCTGAAGCTCATGGGACTCAGCTCCTGTGAGTGCAGCACCCATGTCACTCAGGTAGATGGGGTTGTCCACTACACGCTGCCCTGCTTGCATCATCTGCAACACTGACTCTCTGTAGGGCAGAGTGGCCGTGTCTTAGAGCATCCCTACCCGCCACTACCACACATACAGCCACCGTGCTACAGAGGGGGCAGGAAGCTGGCACTGTGTGCAGTTCCCTCCCAGCCCAGCCCTCAGACACTGACCTATACAGAGGGTTCAGGGCGATGATATCCCGAATGGTCTTTACAATCTCTGCAGTCAGGGCCTGGCAAGCAGGACAATGGCAGTCATAAGAAGGGGAGACACCAAGACCACCCACCAGGACCACAGAGCAGAATCCAAGATCATCATCGGCAAAGACTCAGGGCAACAGGAGTAAAACTAAAGACTGGACCAGTGAGATGGCTCAGAGCATGAAGGCATGTGCCACAGAGCTTGATGGCCCGAGTAGATGATGGTCCACGTGCACCACAACACGCATCACCCCACATGAGTAATATAAAAACAAAACAAGAACCTAGAAAACAGAATCAAAGGCCCCCGTGGGCACCGAGGGCCTGAGCAAGCACTCGCTCCCTGAGGTGTTTGGGCTACTGCTCCTACTCCCCGGGCTTTCAAGGGCTTCTGCTTTCTGCTGATTCTGTTTCTGTTTGTTGTTGTCTTACTCTATGGTCTAGACTGGCCTCTAACACCAGCTATCCTCCTGCCCAGCCTCACAGTCCTGGGACCACAGCCAGGCAGACAACTCCAGCTGAATTCACGTTTGTGGAAGAGACCAGAGCAAGTGAGCACCCACCCTACACAGCTGTGTGTCTACGGCTCCTGAGTCTTCTCTCAAAGTCATGAGGTGAGCCTGGGGCCCACTCCACTGCAAAGCCCAACAGGAAGGTTGGCACAGTGCCACCAGCATGAGGACACTGCTACACTGCTCTAAGTTGAGACGTGTTCCATTAAACAGAACAATTATTCCCTCATCTCCAAATGATGCCCCCTGGCTTTCTGCAGGTCCATGAAGTCCACGATCCCAGCATCCATTCAGAGGCTTCCTCCCTCCACACAGTGCTAGCCCATAGCAGACATAATCAAGTGATTCCAGCATCCTTCCACTGAGCTCAGCCCAGAGGAGACATTCCCATAGACTCAACGTCAACCAATGAGATCAGTCCCTAGAAGAGGCCTGCGGAAGTTCCCACCCAGCAGCAGCTACAGTACTGGCAACTTCAGGACATGTTCCAGGCCTTGGGTTAGCTAGCGGCTATCCTACCCACAGGGACCTTAAGGAAGGCAAGAAGCCTCAGTTGGAGTTAGGAGAGGCCAGAACTTACTTCTTTCCTGTTTCATGCTCTAGCTTTTTGAGTTGTGAGGGAGTAAACAGGTGGGTGTTCTACAGAATGCTACAAGTCTGTGCATGGCAGTCATGAGCTGGGGTGGCATGGGTTCGAATCCTGCCTTCTGTATTAACAGCAAAGGGCCCAGCCATCCCACTGTCCGTACTCATCATTTCCGGTGATTGCTGCTCAAAGCCCACAGAACAGCACAGCACATGGTTTACCTTCACTTCCTCTGTGACCTGGAAGTCTTCATGGGCCACGTTCTCAACCTCCACCATGAGCACCTCTTTGGGGGTGTCGGTGGAGACCTCAGGCACTGCCTCTACCTGGGGCTTGGCACCCAGCTCATCCTCTGCTTCCTTCTTGCCTCGTTTCAGCTTCCTCCTGGACTTCTGCTTGTTCTCTGCCTCTGCCTCTGGGCCCTCAGGCTCCACCTCTAGCTGCCGGCTGATGTGAATCCTGCAAGCAGGCACATGGGTGGGTACAGGTGGTAGAGCTGCATGTTCAAAGCCCTGTGGCCCCAGGGTCTTCAAAAAATGAAGAAAAAAAAATCCAACAGAATAAAGCAAACTGGGAGGCATCACAAACACTGAGTCTCAGTAGCAAAACACTGCACCAGGGACCTCAAGGCTTCTGGGAGCTGCAATGAAGGACTGAACACTGCTGGCCTAGGGCCAATCAGGTACAAGCTGCAGTTTTCTCTTGACTGGTAGGGTCAACTTGACTTGAGTCAGGGCAGAGCTCTTGCCCTCAACTTCATAAAGAGCCACTTCTGTGCATGCTGACGGGCACATCTCTCATCTCACCCTGGCTGTGGCCCTGTACCTTCTGTGGCCTGTGACAATCATACGCAGCTTGTCTCCAAGGTCTTGCATCTCATGAATCTGAGCGAACGTTCCTGTGTGGTAGATTTCATCCAGGCTCTCCACCACGTCCGACTCATTGCTGAGGGAGACGAAACACAAAGGTGTATTGGCTGGGCCAAAGCAGAGTGTGCAGAGGGGTGGCTTGGGAGGGAGGTACAAGGGAGACTGATAGACCCTTCAGAATGGCTCCCAGCTCAGCAACAGTCCTTCCTGGCTGGCAGCACACCACTAACCCATACAGGACCTCCCCTCTGCTGATACAGCACCCACTCTGAGGCCAAGAATCTCACGTGGAACACACAAGAACTAGAATGGTGGGCAGATGTACCCAAGGCCGCAACCCTCGTTGGGGGCTGACAGTTCACTTTTACAATGTTGGGAAAGGTCTCCAACAGGCTAGATAAATGCTCCCTACTAAACCATGGCCCCGCTCCTCTCTGGGGACTCTAGCCTAGACTAGCACAGACAGCAGTGTGCTCGGCTCTTGGCTCCTTTTAGCTTAGTTTGAAAAGTTCAAAGCACAGCCTTGTAGAGGGAGGAAGACTCACTTGTCATCTCTCTTCAGGAAGACGCCAACATAGGGCTGTGCCAGGCGGACTTTCCTCCTCAAGAGCTCAACCAACTTCTTATGTTTAACCTGCACAAGTGAGGTATCAAGGAGGCGACAGTCAGTGCCGCTGTTAAAAATGTCTGCTGCAAAGTCACAGCTCTATTAATGTCACCGCCAGTGATGCTGGCGGCTTCCTGCCAGACTGGAGCATCAGTGCCTAGTCATCCCCATCAGCTACTAACTAAGGATGGGAGACTTGCCTTTGATCCCAGCACTCGGGAGGCAGAGGCAGGCAGATCTCTGTGAGTTTGTCCAGCCTGGTCTACAGAGCAAGTTCCAGAACAGCAAAGGGCTACATAGGAAACCTTGTCTCAAAAAAACCCACCGAAACTATGGCTGGAGAAATGGCTCTGCAGTTAGGACTTGTTCTTGTAAAGGACCTGGGCTCAATTCCCAGAACCCATGTAGTGGCTGACAACCAGCCCTAACTCAAGTGTCACCTCTACAGGCACTGAGCACACATGCACACACACACACACCTAGGGATGGATGTCCTTGTGCAGTTTCCACAGTCACTGTAGTTAGGACACACTACACAACTGACACTAACTTGAAACTCAAGGTCATCTTTCCTTACAGGGACAAGTTGCCACACCCAGCTTACTTATGAAGTTTCTCATATAGCATGGCTGGGGAGGGGTTGTCTTCATCATCTGTGTTTGGGGCTCTTCTGTTTGTGCAAGACAGGAGGGTCTCATGCAGGCTGGCTTAATTCATGACAGTCCTAATCTATCCTCCTGTGAACTGGGATTAGGCAGTCTGTACCACTCCCAGTTTAGGTGGTGTTTTGTTGTTTAAGACAGGGTCTGTGGTATTTGAATGAGAATGGCCCACTAGGCTCAAGTATTTGAATGTTTGGTCTGTTTTGGGAACTGTTTAGGAAGGGTTGGGAGGTGTGGCCTTGTTGGAGGGATGCCTGTGGGGGTAGGCTTTAAGGTCTCAATAAAGTCCCTGCCAGGCTCCCTCTTACTCTCTCCCACGCTCAGCCTGTAACTGTGGTCCAGAGAGGCAAGTTCTGAGCTATTGCTCCAGGGCCATGCCTGCCTGCCTGCCTGCCAACACATTCCCCTCCATGATCTTCACAGACTAAGGTATTAAACTCTAAGTAGCCCCCAACTAAATACTTTATTGTAAAAGTTGCTTTAGTGATGCTGTCTCCTCACAGTAACAGTAACTAAAACAGTGTCTCATGTAGCCCAGGCTGGCATCCAGCTTTCCTTGTAGCCAAGGGTAACCTTAAATTTCTGATCCCCCCTTTCCACCTGAGGACTGGATGACAGGTGTCTGGCCCTATATAGTTTGTATGATGTTGGGGTTATTACCTTATGCTAAGCAACTCTGCACCAATAGCCTCAGCCAGCCCCTGAGGCTGGCATCTGTAGACACAAAAACTGAGTTTTGCTAACAGAACCATTCATTGGCTCCCAGGAGCCACCTGTAGCTCTTTGCTTGAAGCAGATGGCTGGGTCAGCATCTTCACCCCCAACTTTGGTCATTTATGAGGTGATGCCAAGAGAAAGCCATGTGCCAGTGTTTCAAGGCCACACCCTTGATAGGTAGCTGCCCATGGCAGACTGTGAAGAATCATCTCTTTGCCCTGCGCCCAGGATTCTGGAGTAAGGGATCCAGATCAGGCCTCCTGGGCAGGTCTGAGCATCAGGACCTTCTAGGCATGATGAACCCTGCCAGTGTTAGGCCATCAGGAACTCCTTCCAAGCAGCCAACAGCAGACTCATTACTCAGTCACTCAAGGCACTGGAGCAAGGGAGGCAGAGAGGATGACCAACTTCAACTACATAGCAAATTGGAGGTCAGCCTGGGCTACATGAGATCCAGCCACAACCAAAACAAAAAGTCCTTGCACACAGGCCTGGGTGTGACTTCCACAGCAGCTCCCTGCCTCCAACATAGGAGCTTCTATTATGTCCATGTCCCACACAGAGAAACCAAGGCCCTTGGGAACAACTTGCAGACAAGGCAATGGTTCCACGTCACCCTACAAGGTTGGCTGGAAGGTGTGTGTGTCTACCAAATAGGCAACATGAATGAAGGGCCTTGGAAACATGGGGCAAAAGTGTGGCCTCCAATCAGGACTTGGCAGAGCCAGGAGAATGGAGGGGAGATTGTGGGGTAGACATGGCCATGACTCACTGTATAACCTTGGTAATAGGTTAACTGATAACCATTGGCCTCCCTGGACTCTGATTTCCAAGTTTAAAAGGAAAAAAAATAAAACATAAAACATGGGGGAACTGATTAGGAAATTCCCTACTTTTAAATGTCTCTGCTTTCTGTTGATTTCATCATCCTGTCCCTGCTTCCTCACGGCTCATTATGCTGAAAGGATCGGCTTCCTGCACTGGAATTTTCCTCTTCTAAGTAAAAGGCTGTTCCAATTTTCCTGATGTCAGGGACACTGTTGAAATCCCGTCCTTTTCCTCTACTACACCACTCACACCTCCGTCATTCCGACTTTTTCCTACTCCTAGAATACAGGCCCCAAAGCCTCAAACTTTGTATCCTCCAACGGTGCCAGATACAAAGTAATTAAGGGAGTGAAAACTTCCACAGTTGCTAGCCTGGGGTACCAGACTCTCAACAAACACATGATTGAACAAGGAAGGCTCAGGAGGCGTTACAAAACTTTCACCAGGAGGGAAGGAAAATAACTGTACACTGCTGCTAGCCCTGGGATTTCAAGCACCAACGTGTCCCAGGCTCTCGGACTTCAAACTCACTGTCGCAGGTCCCGAAGGACCCGAAAAAGAATGTGTCCAAAGGAGCCACCAAGGACTGTGGCATCCTCATGCCCCAGACTCCCGAGTGCTGAGATGGCAGGCAGGCTTCGTAGAGCCCTCGGTCCCGCCAGTGAGGCTGGGGGCCGGAAGGCCAGGCGCCCCGGGCGCTCTTTACCTCCACGATCTTGATAAAGCGCGGGAACACTGGGTTGCGGGTGATGGCGATGAGCGGCAGGTGCGGAAACACATCCGGAACGGTCATGGGCGCAAGGGCCGTGACGACCGGACTGTCCCCGCCGCCCGCCGCGGCCCCGTCCTCCGCGCCGCCCTCGGAGGTTTCATCGCTGCCGCCGCCGCTGCTGCGGCCGCCCGCGTCCCACAGTCCCCGCCACTGACCCACGCACGCAGGGACGCGACCACCAAGCGCCCAGGAAGCCGTGTCGCAGAACCGCCGGCCTCGGCGTAGCCACGACCAGGACGTGCTGGGAAGCCGGCCTCCAGCAACAGCCAGCAGCGGCCGCCGCAGCGCCCAGCACCGTGCAGCGGCCCAGAGCCGCACGTAGCCTGTGCTCGCCGCCATGGAACAGCCATACTGGCGGCGCACCGCGCTAACGTCATCTCTGCTCGCCCTCCGGAGGGCTGCGCACGTGACGACGCGCGCGTGCTGCAGGCTGGGGGCGGGGCTTGGAGAAGGTGGGCTTGTGGGCGTGGTCAAAAGGAGACCTGGCGTGACTCTGAGGGCTCCAGGTTGCCGGGTAGGGAGAAAGAAGGTGGGGGCGTGGTTCGCGGGGCGGGGCTTGGAGCCGGCCGGGACGGGGGCGTGGCTCGAGGAAGGATGGTCTAGAGAGCGTGTTTGGAGGAAGTTGACAAAAAGGCGAGACGCCTAGTAGATCGCAAGAGGAAGAATGACTTGGACGGGGCGGAAGTGGTGTGTGGTCCCGCGGGGCGGGGCTTGGAGAACCTGGAAGACCAACTCAAAGGGCGGGGCTTTAAAAGGTGCGGATGAGGGCGTGGTCCGGGAGGTGAGTCAAGGGGCGGGGCTTGAGGAGGCGGGAAGGAATGGAGGTAATTGAGGGGCGGAACTCGGTAAAGAGGTGGGTGGGGCTTGTTGTGGGCGTGATCGGAGCGCCATGCTCTAGGAGCTGGTCCTGGAGGAGGCGTGGTCCCTTCCTATTGAGGCGGTACCTTAGAACTGTTTTCACCATCCTGGGTAACTTCTCTGTATGCTTTATAGTTTTGGTCTTATTCTTGAACACTGGTGATACAGAGCGACAGGTTCCACCATCTTCACTACACTGGAGGAGGCCCCTGTGGCAGGCTTTTGCCTTCCTCTCTATTCGGCACGTGGCAAGCCTTGTGCACGCGTGAGTGCTCAGCACCACCAGAAGGCATTTATGAAAACACTGAAGCCTCAAGGGAACATGCCAGGTGACCCAGTGTGCATGTTCAAACTCTGCAAAGCAGCTGGTGGATTTTATGCATGCCCAAAGTCCTGGTTCCACACCTCCTGTCTAAATGCACATTCTATGTAAACTTCCTTGATTTCATTTGTACAAGGAATCAGGCTCAAGGAAGTGGGAGCTTGTGTGCTAACAGATTCAAAATGCCCATGTTCTGCCTCTGTACTGTTCATGCTCACTCCTTCGATGTGCTTTTAGGTAGACCTATGTGGGGGGATTCGATTGAGCAGGTCCAAAATACCCTGATAGCAGCCTTCATACCAAGTGCGCATGCCCAGACTGGGAGTCAGGGTGTGAAGTGGCCTACGCATAGATTCAGTGCGCATGCCCAGACTCTTCCTCAACCTTCTTGACAGTTGAGGAGTGGTGTTAGCTACGGCTGACCGGGCAAGATGTTGTTGATGATGCTGGCGGCGGTGGCCACAGTGGTCAGAGCTCAGCCACTGTGCCGGTGCGACTGCCTAATTGGGATGGGATGGATGCAGCTAGGGGTGGCACAAGGCTGGTTCATGTTGGAGCCGCGGTCTTCTCTCTAGCCCCATTGTAGGTTTCTTGTCAATCAAACTTGACACATTCCTTCCAAGCACTCCACTAAAACCCGGTGCTGAGTGTGGAAGCAGGGCTCTGGGCATGTATAAAACCCAAGTTCCTTGTGCAGTCCGAGACCTGTTCCACTGTCCATCCCAAAGCTGCTGGCATCTAAAGCTAGTTAAATGCATGCTGGGAAGTGTGCTGTGCATGATGCCATGGTTAGCAGTATCTCTAATCTCTACCATGCAGTGACGACTCTATTTGTTGCTAAGTTCCGCTGGGGACCTCAGTTCTCCGGCTCTGAAACCTGAATCATCACTAGAGTCCAGCAAGGCACAGCCAGCCTGGGCTACATAGTCAGACCTGTCTCTGAATAAAAAAAAAAAAAAAAAAAATTCTTCCTCAGCCTCCCAAGTGCTGAGGTGACAGGGCTGCCATTCGAGAGTGCCAGTTTATATATAGATTAATTGACTGTAAATATTACAGTCAAGGATACCCATGTGCAAAGAGCCCTGAGGACCTAAGAGGTATAGGTGCCCCAGACAGGTTACTTGTCCCACCCCAAAAAGAACTTGTTTGCTTCAAAATAGCAAAACAAAGTAGGGAAATTTAAGAAATACTTGCAAAAAAGCAACTGCTGGTGAGGCTTGGAATGGAGTTCAATAATGCAGAGACCCAGCTCAGCTGGTGAAGCCTGGGCCCCTCTGGCACCAGACACCTGGCATGGTGGCACATGCCCGCTACCACAGCAGTAAGGAAGAAGAGGTGGGGGGAGCAGAGATTCGGCCAGCCTGGGCTACTTAATCTGCCTGTCTCTGAATAAACAGTGTTGGGAAAGCCTCAAGAAAGAAAGCCCGGAGAGCATTAGGTCCCCTGCGACTGGAGTCACAGACAGTTGTTAGCTGCCATGTGGGTGCTGGGAATCGAACCGGGGTCTTCTGGCAGAACAGCCAGTGCTTTTAACTGCTGAGCCATCTCTCCAGCTCCTGAATTTTTGTTGTTACTTATTGATTTTTGAGACAAGATTTTACCTTGTAGGTCAGGCTGACCTTGAACTCACAGAGATGCATCTGCCTCTGCCTCCTGAGTGCTGGGATTAAAGATGTGTGCCACATCTGGATAATTACTTAAACTATTTGTGCGTGCGTGTGTGTGTGTGTGTGTGTGTGTGTGTGTGTGTGTGTGTGTATATGTATTTCTGTGTGTATGTTTGTGTGTGTCTCTGTGTGTGTGTATCTGTGTGTCTCTGTATATGTCTCTGTGTATCTATGTGAGTCTCTGTGTTGTGTGTTTGTGTCTGTGTGTGTCTCTGTGGGTGTCTTTGTGTGTGTGTGTCTCTGTGTGTGTGTGTTGGTGTGGGTGTCTCTGTGGGTATGTGTATGTCTCTGGGTGTTGTGTGTATGTGTCAGTGTGTCTGTGTGTATATGTGTGTGCGTATGTCAGTGTGGGTGTCTCTGGGTGTATGTGTCTGTGTGTGTCTCTGTGTGCGTCTTTGTGTGGGTGTCAGTGTGCGTGTCTCTGTGGGTGTGTGTATATGTGTTTGTGTGTCTCTGTGTGTGTCTTTGTGTATGTATCTGTGTGTGTGTCAGTGTGTGTCTCTGTGTATGTATCTGTGTGTGTGTCAGTGTGTGTCTCTGTGTGTCTCTGTGGGTGTCTGTGTGTGTGTGTCGGTGTGTGTGTGTCTCTGTGGGTGTCTGTGTGTGTGTGTGTGTGTGTGTGTGTGTGTGTGTGTGTGTGTGTGTGTGTGTGTGTGTGTGTGTGTGTGTGTGTGTGTGTGTGTGTGTGTGTGTGTGTGTGTGTGTGTGTGTGTGTGTGTGTGTGT
>PVIH01028559.1:0-15016 GCA_004025045.1 Sigmodon hispidus | reverse complement strand
TGTGTGTGTGTGTGTGTGTGTGTGTCTGTTTTTTCCAGATAGCGTTTCTGTACATAACAGCCCTGACTGTCCTGGAACTTGCTCTGTAGACCTTAGCACTCAGGAGGCAGAGGCAGGTGGATCTCTGAGGATTCCTGAGTGCTAGGACTAAAGAATTGTTCTACCACTGCCCGGTTCTCTCTCTTCACTCCCCTCTTATGTGTATGAATGTTTTGCCTGCATGCATGTACATGTACCAGATGCTTGACTGGTGTCCAAGGAGTTCAGAAGACATGTTGAATCCCTGGTACTGAAATTGCAGACAGTTGTGAGCTGCCATGTGGGTTCTGAGAATCAAACCTGGGTCCTCTAGAAGAGCAATAGGTGCTTTTAACCATTGATCCCTTTCTCCAGCCCCAATCTTTCTTCTCTTACATTGCTTTTTGTCAGGATTTCATCTCAATAATGAGAAAAATAGCTAATTAAATTCTTCATAATAAGAAAAACAATAGAAGGAAATTAATTATTAAGTAAAAAAGAAGGATGAGAAAAAGAAACAGCAGCAGCAACAGCAGCATACCCACTGTCTTAGTTTGGTTTCTGTTGCTCTGATAAACACCATGACTGTCCAGAACCATGCAGCCTAGTCTTGGATCAGCTTATGAATGCCTGTCCACCAGGTCTCCACAAGTCAATGCTCATGGAAGATGGTCTCTCACATGGCAGACAAGTAGACCAAAGGGCAGCACGGGACTTTGGTGAATTCATGCAGCTTTTAGGCTGTTTTCTCTCTCATTACATTATTGATTCTTTGGGAAGCTTTTAGTTTTATTTTGTCAGGCACACATGCAACAGCTATAATTTCCCCTGGAAATTTTTTTCTTTCTCAAATATTTTCTTCTAAGAGTCTGCAGAGGGCTAATGCTTCTCAAATGTCTTATCTGGAATTACTAACTACAACTCCTATTTCCGACTCAATAAAGACAGTTAGAGACATATGAGAAAACAGCACTTGGAACATTAACCATATCTCACCGTTCTGGAAAGGAGAGTAAGGCATATAAACACAGAATAGGGGAAAAGCCTCAGGAAATGCATAGTGCCAACAGTTGAGAGTAAGTTCCATGAACACCAAGCATATAGAATACACAATGCGGGGCTGGAGAGATGGTTCAGCGGTTAAGAGCACCGTCTGCTCTTCCAAAGGACCTGGGTTTGATTCCCAGCACCCACATGGCAGCTAACAACTGTCTGTAGTTCCAGTTCCAGGCAAACACCAAGGCAAATAAATAATAAAGTTTTTTTTTTAAAAAAAAGAATACACAATGCAAAATATGGGATAATAGATAGAGCTTTACCATATATAGGAGCTTATATTGGTAGAAGCATGGTACAGTGGGATGGGAAGAGTGCCTTATCAACATTTGCCTTCTACAGAGAGACTGAGACATGGAATCCTCTTGCAGAAACTATATAAAAGCATATCTTTCAGACATGAAAGAATTGTTTGGGTTTGAATATTGTCCTTAAAGCATTGTGCCCGTGTCTATTACTTTCTAAATCTGTAACCACAAGTAGCTGCCAGCTAACATAAGTGATGCAAGGGCAGGGTGTGTCTGGCTTGATATTTCGTTAAGTCTGCAAAAATGCTGAACTCTGTGTCTAAAATAAGGTTATGTAGGGGATGGGAAGTGTATTTGGAGAAGCATAAAGGGGAGCAATGAGGGCTTTTGTAATGATTATGATGTGTTTCTTAAAAGTCAAAAATAGGAACCAATAATAAATCTGCTCATGTAAGCTTGGTAGGAAAAAACTCTGTTAAAGTATAAATAAAGATGGCTTGAGCTATTTGAGGGCAATCCACCTGGTGGTAAAAATATTTCCTTGCATCAATGCCCTGTCCCCATCTCAGGACCTGAACCCCAGCTGAGAGTGGACCCTGGCATATGACCAAAACCAGCTTGGAGAGGGAAAGATTTATTTGGCTTACAAATTACAGAAGCCAAAACAGGAACTCAAGGTAGGGACCTAGAGGCAGAAACTGAAGCAGAGACCACTGACAAATGCTACTTACTGGCTTGACCCCAACTTTGCTTATACAACTCAAAACTGCCTGCCCAGAGGTGACAACAGCCACAGAGAGCTGTATATTCCCACATTAATTAATAACCAAGATAGTGTTCTCCAGACAAGCCCACAGGTCAAACCAATGGAGGCTGTCATTCATCCACAGGGACTCTAGTTTATGTTAAAGTTAACAAAAACAAACCAGAATACAATTAAGTGAGACATGACTCCCTAATGTTTATGCCCTGATATTTTAAACAAGTAAAATATCGATTCAAGAAGTAAACTTAATTTCTTGAAAGAAAATAAAAATTTGTACATAAACTACATAAACACTATTCATCCATTTAAAAAGATAAGAACTCACCCCTAATCAAAGAAAAGTCTCCTTGCAACAGATGGAGACAATTACAGAAAAGCACAACAATCAGAGCTGGTGTGGTACATGCCTTTAATCCCAGCACTGGAGAGGCATGAAAGGGTAGATCTCTAAGTCAGAAGCCAGCCTGGTCCACAGAGTAAGGTCCAGGACAGCCAGAGCCACATAGAAAGACCCTATCTGAAGAACATCAACAACAGCAAAAAGGGAGATGGGGGCATGAAGACTAGAAAGTTCAAAGCCAGCCTTGACTACATGAAGAGTTTGATAACATCCAGGGCTAAAATGACACTCTGCCTCAAAAAGTCAATGATGATGGTAATAATGATAATAACAATTCCAGGATTCAATTAAAGAGGAGATCATTAAAGAAACCAATACAAGTGCAGAGCAAAACCAGACTAGTGTCTATAAAAAAGACATCAATAGCCAAACGTCAATGTGTACAAATTTAATATCCCTTCAAATGCATTCATGCTGCACAATTTTAGTAATGACATGGGAAATATTACTACAAAATATTTACAGTGATAAAAAGAGTAAAACTTTAGAGGGAACCCGAGCACTATTATTAGTAAAGAAGCTCCATGTTTCTAGTGTTTCCTTTCCCTAACAGCCTTGCAAAGAATCATGGTCTATGAGTAATACAAGTCAAATGCTTACCTCCTTTCAAAGCTCTGCAAAAGGAATAATTATCATCATATCCATGGCAAATAATTTCTCTGCGAGGTCGCATCACTATGGTGTTGACATTGATGGAAAGGTTGAAATATAACTTTTTTAAGTCTCTCCCTTAGAAAGAAAAAAAAAATCCCATTAGTCCCTGCAGTAAAGTGTCCTCTGTACAAGGAGTTTGTTGTGTCCTTAGGGTGTGCCTTGTGCTTTTTTCCTACACTGCTTCATCACAGCTGTCCATGAGATACTACACTATCCTTATTCCAATGATAAAACAGAAGTTCTAAGACGGCAACTTTGGAGAAAAATTGAATGTTCCATGGTGACAGCTGTGTAAAATATACCACAAAAAAACCCATAAATACTCAAATTGTGACACCTACCAAAAACATAAGATTTTTACTTTTGGTAAATTCACCCAGGAAATTCAAAGGAAAGGAAAAGACTGAGAATAATCAGCTCATCAGCTTTTGGAGTTTAGATGAACATTGACTAAAGAATAGAATTGAAGACCAGGTATGGCGGTGTATGCTTTTAATTCCATCACTCAGGAGGCAGAGGCAGGCCCATCTCTCAGAGTCCAAGGCCAGACTGATCTACATAAAGAGACCCTGGCTCAAATAGAAAAAGGAGGAGGAAAAAGAGAAGAAGAAGAAGAAGAAGAAGAAGAAGAAGAAGAAGAAGAAGAAGAAGAAGAAGAAGACAACTGAATCAGGAGGCTCCTAAGTTCAAAACCTGTGTGGGCTACAGAGTAAGCTCAAGGCAAACCCTTGATAACAGCCTTGTCATAAAATAAAAAGGAAAAAGGACTGGAGTTACTTGTAGGTCAGAGGTTCAGTGTTTGCCATAGCAAGAAGGAAGCCCTATTTTAAACATTTTTCTGACTCTCCAGAATTATTCATTTGTCCCCCAAGGAAAAGATGTAACACATGGCATATATATGTGTGTGAATGTATATATATATATGTGATAGTCTCATTGTGTACCCTTGGCTGACGTGGAAATCAATAGGTAAGTTAATTAGATTAGAGATCACCTGCCTCTGCCTCTGAATGCTGTGAATAAAGGTGTGATAAATCATAAATCACTGTAGGTTAATAAAAAAGCAGCTTTTTATCTTCAGATTGAACTTGCTGTGACAGAACTGCCAGACTCTTTTCCTGGCCCCTAACTCTGTAGCCACAAGTCCTAGGCCAATTTGTACTGTGTAGTAATTTTTAGATCAGCCTAGGCTATATAGTGACATTTTGTCTCATAAAGCAGAAGGAAAGAGGAAAAACAACATAATATTGTTACTAGGGAGATGCAAATATACTAAAAAGATGGCTCAGTGATTGAGAGTGTTCTTCCAAAAGACCCAAATTCAGCATCCATATTGGGAAGCTCACACCCAACCATCTGTAATTCCAGTTCCATGGAATCTAATGTTTTGCCCTGGCTTCCATATAACAAACACACAGAGAGATACACACACATACACAAGGATAGTGCTCTGACCCACTTCCTAGAGTCATGGTCAATGGGCAATAACCTGGACTGCCCAGCATCCTGACATCAAGCTCCATTTAAGAAGATCCCTCCCCTTAATTTCTTCCTCTTGTTTCCTTCTCTTCCCCTCCCTTGCCTGAGTGCTGTGTCCCTAACACTCCCCCTTCCTCTGCCCCTCCCCTCTCTCTTTTCTCTTTCCTTCCTTACTCTAGAATTATTTATTTATTTGTTTGTTTGTTTGTTTGTTTGTTTATTATGTATACAGTGTACAGAAGAGGGCACCAGATCTCACTATAGATGGTTGTGAGCCACCATGTGGTTGCTAGGAATTGAACTCAGGACCTCCAGAAGAACAGTCAGTGCTCTTAATCTCTAAGCCATCTCTCCAGCCCCTCCTTACTTTATTAAAAAAGTCCCTCCATGTGAGCCCAGCCTGCTCGAAATTTATCATAACACATAAGTAAAACAATAAAAAGATATGTCTTTTATAAAAGCTTGTTATTCAACATGATAGCACTTTGAAAAATATGAAATGTGCTTCAAGTCTATGCTGAGAATGGAGACCATAGTGCTAAAACTGAATTCACTTCCTGGGAACCAGATGTGGTGGTGCACAACTTTAATTCCAGAAACAGGTGGATCTCTATGAGTTCAAGGCCAACCTGATCTACAGAGCAAGTTCAAGGACAGCCACCCAGGGCTGTTATAGAGATAAACCCTGTTTCAGAAAATAAAAAGGGGGGGAGGGGTGCTCACACACAGATTTTCCAATGGAAAGTTTGAATAGCTAATAGTTGACAAAGGCCACCCATTATTAGAATGCTGAAGTCATTCCCATTTCTACCCTAGGTCCTTGTAAAACCCTCCATATAACTGTGAGTTGGTCTAGAATACATCAAAAATGACAGAGTATTACTTCCTTGATAAAGCCATATGATACTCTTTCATCTCGTTATCCTTTGCCAACTTTGATAAAGCAAGCAACTATGATAATAAGGTTCATGTAAGCCAATAGCCAGAATCAAGAAACTGAATACTGCCAACAATCACATGAGCTTAGAAGTAGTTTTTTCCAGCTCTAGAACAATTAGAAGCAACCTCACCCAAGAGTAGACACAGGAAATAATCAAACCAAGGGCTGAAATCAAAACTGAAACAGAGAACAATACAATGAATCAAAAAGTTGGTTCTTTGAGAAAGTCAACAAAATAGACAAACCCTTATCCAAAGTATCAAAAGGCAGAGAGAGAATATCCAAATTAACAAAATCAGAAATGGAAAGGGGGACATAACAACGGATACTGAGGAAATCCAGAGAATCACTAGGTCATACTTTAAAAACCTGTACTTCACTAAATTGAAAAACCTAAAAGAAAATGGACAGATTTCTGGACATGTATCACTTACCAAAATTAAATCAAGACCAGACAAAAGACCTAAATAGACCTATAACCCACAAGGAAATAGAAGATGTTACTAAAAATCTCCCAAGCAAAAAAAAAAAAAAAAAAACCCTCAGGGCCAGATGGTTTCAGCAAAGAATTCTACCAGATTTTCAAAGAACTTATACCAATACTCCAATACCCATCAAACTGTTCCACACAATAAAAAACAGAAGGAACATTGCCAAACTTTTTTTATGAGGCTACAGTCACCCTGATATCCAAACCACAAAAAGATGCAACAAAGAAAGAGAATTGCAGACCAATCTCCCTCATGAACTAATCTCCCTCAATAAAATACTGGCAAACCGAATCTAAGAACATATCAAAAAAATCATCCACAATGATCAAGTAGGTTTCATCCTACTTGATGCAGTTCAACATACAAAAAACTGTCAATGTCATCCATTATATAAACAACCTGAAAGAAAAAAACACACACACATCATCATCATCATCATCATCATCATCTCATTAGATGCTGAAAAAGCCTTTGACAAAATCCAACACTCCTTCACGATAAAAGCCCTGGAGAGATCAGGATTTAAAAGATTTAAAAGTATCCAGCTGGGTTTATCTTGCTGGTTCTTGGATGCAATAGTAGAGAGGGAGCCTAAACTGGCCTTTCTCTATTATCATATGAATGACCACCCTAATTACCGTTGTAGAACCTTCCTCCAGCAGCTGATGGAGGCAGATGCAGAGATTCATAGCTAAACACCAGACTGAGCTGCTAATCTAGCTGAAGAGAGGGAGGAGAGATTACATGAGCTAAGGGATCAAGATCATGATGGTGAGATCCATAATGTAGGCAGTTCCATGCTGTTGGGAGCTTTCGGACTTTGAAATGACAGCTGAGGAACCTTCATGGAACAAATCTGGACTGTCTGAATGTGATGACAATCGAAAGGCAACTTGTGGAGCCTCTTGCACCAGGACCAGAATTTTTCCCAGGTGCATGAACTAGCTTCTCAGAGCCCATGCCTTATGGGGAAACACCTTTCTCAGCTTTGATTCTTTGCGGAGGGACTTGGTTCTACCCCAACTGAATATGCCAGACAGAATTGACTCACCTTGGGATTCCTTGACCTCTCTGGAGAGTCAATGAGTCAGGGAGGCTGGGGGAGGACTGGGCAAGAGGGGGGAGCAGTGGTTGGTATGGGGAAAAGTTTTTTAATTAAAAAAAAGTATTTTTTCCCAGAGTCAACCCAATCCTGGTCAACATTTTGATTACAGGTTTATATGGGAATATAAATGACATTCCCAGACTACTCTCCCATGAAGACAATGGGTATGTATTGTTTGGCATTTTGATAGTGTTCTGACAAACAAAGCTTGCTTGGAGTAAGAGGAGATGCCAGCCTGCTGCCAAGAAAGGAGGATGTGTAGAAAATGAGGTAACAAGCCATGAGCCACATGACAGAGTGTAAATAAGAAATATGGGTTAATTTAAGTGTAAGAGTTAGCTAGTTACAAGCCTGAGCTATCTGACAAGTATTTACAATTAATATAAATCTCTGTGTGGTAATTTGGAAGTAGAGGGAAAAAATCCATCTACAGATATATACTGAGTTAAGTCTCTAGACTAAGAGTGTAGTAATTTATAGTATAGCAGCAGATAACAAACACAAGTATATTTGGAACAGAATTATTCTGGTTGAATTTCTAGAGCCCTTTCACTGATTCCAAAAATGAAAGTTTCTATTTGTACTTACTTGGAATGAAGTTGATATGTAAAAATCCACTGGTTCCCTTCAATGTTATACAAGGTTCAGCAGTAATCAAAATAGGAAATTTCATGTTATCTAAAAGGAATAAAGAAAATGTTAGCAGTACAATTAGTACATAATTTTCAATAAATATAGCATTTTAAACATCAGCCCCCAAAAAACGCTTTTTGTTTTAAAATTATATAATGAGACAACTAAAGATCATTTTTTAAAAATCTCTTTCTAAAAGACTGACAATTTTAGCACAGTTGAATAAGATCTAGGGTTTTTTTTTTTTTCAATTACAAACTGTGTATAAAAAGCCAGAAACTGGGGCTGGAGAGATAGTTCAGAGCACTAACTGTTCTTCCAGAAGTCCTGAGTTCAATTCCCAGCACCCACATGGTGGCTAACCATTTGTAATGACATCTGGTGCCCTCTTCTGTATACTGTATTCATAATAAATAAATAAATCTTTAAAAAGCCAGAAACGGGGCTGGAGAGATGGCTCAGTGGTTAAGAGCACCGTCTGCTCTTCCAGAGGATCCGGGTTCGATTCCCAGCACCCACATGGCAGGTAACAACTGTCTATAGTTCCGGTTCCAGGCAAACACCAAGGCAAATAAATAAATAAATAAATAAATAAATTTAAAAAAAAAAAAAAAAAAAACCTTGAAAAAAAAAAAAAAAAAAACTTTATAAAAAGCCAGAAACTAATGAGGTCTCCAGTACCTGCAAACACACAAACTGTATTCACCAGTGTCATTACAAAGATTGGTATATCTGACCCCAGCACCACCATACAATTAGCATGTGGCTTCCAAATGCCCAGTTTCACCTGCATTGCTCAGTACCAATGCAGCTTTCGCCAAAATTGACTTCCACATCTTGGAGTTCTGGCAGTCTCGCTGACAGTCTGAGCTGACAGTCACGACTTCCTGGCTCCCCTCTCTGTTCAGCATGTCAAAACAGAAACTTGTTGCTTGAAACCCAGTTGGTCTTATAATAAAAACTCAGAGCAAGACATTGGAGTAAAGCTGAAAGATCAGAGAGAGATAGAGAAACAGGCCACTAGAGAAACTTCTCATCTCTACTGAATCCTCAGGGTGAAAGGGGAAGATCCTGACTCCATAAATCCTCAGACGGAATGCTCTGGGTCCTCAGCAGAAGGGAAGTGAAGCAAAGGGAGAAAGGAAAGGTGCAGGGGTGAACTGTCTTTTCTCACCTTACATTCCTTTCTCTGCAGCCATATCACTTCCTGTCTCAACCTTCATAGTGCTGGGATTAAAGGTGGGCCACCACTGCCTGGCTGTTTCTCTTTTGGACTAATCTTGAACTCACTCACAATGATCCTAATGGATCTCTGCCGCCCAGTGTTAAGATTAACTCAGTGGTTAAATAAATAAAAACAGAATGGTAAAGAAAAAAAAAAAAAAAAAAAAAACTCAGTGGCTGGCTCTGCCCTCTGATCTTCAGGCAAGTTTATATCTTAGAGGTTACACAATATATCACTACAGAAACTTCCATCTCTCAGCTTTTTCGTGGTAAGAGGAAGAATTGATACAGTCTTCTAGCACCTCCAATTTCCCGGGGATCCAAAAATAATTAATACCTAGCTTACTAGTCCTGGAATTCTAATGAGTGTGGGTAAGACTGAAGGAAACAGGCAAAAGCAGCTTGGCCTAAGTACTGCCTGTAATGTAAAATAAAATTCAAGTTCCCAAACCCTAGGGGAACTGATAACTTTCCAATGGCTGACCAACCTCCTACTTAATCCTTAGAAATAGTCTGCTATGACCCTTAGTTCTTAGTATGGCTATTCCTAAGAACAGAAAGAACAAATGCTTATGATTGGCTGGACTGGAAAGCTCCCATTTTGTGATGATTGACAAAGATAGAACCCACAAGGAAAGTCTCTAATCTTTGACTCCTGATTGGTGAAGATTATAACTGTAATTTGACAACAAATGTTTGTGATTTTTATGTTTATAAACCCCATTTCTGCCCCTGCTCAGGACTGCCAGGAGAAACAAGGCTCCCAAGTCCTTGTCCTGCAGCCCTGATCCATCAGTGACCCACTTATGTGGTGATTTCTTAAAGACTCTGGACTCGCTAAGTGCTGTGTCTCCTTCTTTCTTCATGGTGCACACTGGACTAGGGGTAACACACTATCTACCTGGGGTAGGAGATGTCGCTAGAACTGGTGGATGTCTGTGCAAAATAAATTCAAGTTTGGGTGAGGGATGTAGCAGGTAGCCGGCCATGCATAGTGAGACCCAGCACCACCAAATAAATAAATCTATGAAAAGTAAATAAATAAATTCAAGTGAGTCAACCAAACTCTTTAAGACAAACTACTTATTCATTTTTGTTTCTGTGAGACAGGATCTTACTCTGTAGCCTAGGGTGGCCTCAAAACTGCAACAATCTTCCTGCCTTGACCACATGAATGTTAGTATTAGAATATGAAACACCATGCCCAGTCCGAGCAGACCTTAAAAGGTTACCATATAAGCTAGATGTGGTAGCTTATGCTTTAACCCTAGCATTCCAGAGCCTGAGCTGGAAGAATCTCCATGAATTTTAAGGCTAGTCTGGGCTAGCCCACACTACAGAGTGAGTTCAAGGTCATATTGGGTTACAGTGAAATCCTGCTTCAAAAAACAAACATAATGTTTCATTTCTTAATGCCATTACAATGACAAACAGATTTGAACATGAGTTTGGCAGAGTATAAGTATGCATTCAAAAACCATAGTACTTCTTCAAGGAGAATCCAAATGTTCCAAAATCTTGATTTTGAATTCCAGATAAGCTCAAAATAACTGTTTCTTCTTTAAGCCCCCCAAATTATAGTGATTTGAGCTTTTGTTTGTTTTAGTTGGTTGGTTTTTGTTGTTGGTTTCTTTGTTTTGTTGGTTTGGGTTTTTTGTTTTTCCAAACAGAATTGCTCTGTATAGCCCTGGCTGCCCTGGAACTCATTCTGTAGACCAGGCAGGCCTTGAACTTGAAGAGATCTATCTGCCTCTGCCTTATGAGTGTTGGGACTGAAGGTATGCACCACCATGTCCATAGAGTGATGTGTTCACGCAAGGCAAAATAACTAAGCCTGCCCAGATAAAAAACCATCTCTCCTCTTTCTTGGAAATTATCCTCACAATCAGGACTGAATCAAGTGCCACAGTCACTAAGTGCACTTGCCTGCTGGTTCTAGAGTAATTAATGCTTTCCAAAGGGAAGTGTTTTTGTTTTAGTGGACTCTCCCAGGCAGAGGAGTGGTGATGTTCTGGTATGGTAGCCTGCAGGATCATAGTGTAGAGACCGTTGTTGCTGTCTTCCAGCCTTGTGCCAGGGTGCTCTAAGAACAGTCCATAGGATGTGCTGCTCTTTCAGAGCAAAGGGGCAAGGTGTACCTCAGAATATCTCATCACAAAGCAATGAAAGCTAGGTGTGTGCCAGGTGTGGTAGTTCATGCCTTTGGTCCCAGAGGCAGAATCAGGCAGGTTTCTTAATTTGAGATTAGTCTAGTCTACATATCAAGTACCAGAACAGCATAAAGAGAGACACTATATCACGAGAAAGAGAGAGAGAGATGAATGTTTATTATACATTACTAATATATGTATTATATATGTATATGTGTGTGTGTGTGTGTGTAAGACATATGAAGAGTTACTACATGGTACCAAAAGAGGTAAATTAAGTTCAGTGGTTAACAGCACTGACAGAGGACCCAGGTTCAATTCTTAGCACCCACATCAGTCAGCTCAAAGTAGCCTGTAACCCCAATTCCAGGGAATCTGTGGCTTCTGACTTCTGGGAGCACCGGCATGCACGTGCTACACATATATACACAGACCGCACACAGTAAACTGATAAAAAGAAGAGGACCAAAAAGGAGAGGAAAGCATAGGCTAGCACACTGGGGACCTTCCTAAGGAAAGCATAGGCTAGCACACTGGGGACCTTCCTAAGGAAAGCATAGGCTAGCACACTGGGGACCTTCCTAAGGAAAGCATAGGCTAGCACACTGGGGACCTTCCTAAGGAAAGCATAGGCTAGCACACTGGGGACCTTCCTAAGGAAAGCATAGGCTAGCAGACTGGGGACCTTCCTAAGGAAAGCATAGGCTAGCAGACTGGGGACCTTCCTAAGGAAAGCATAGGCTAGAACACTGGGGACCTTCCTAAGGAAAGCATAGGCTAGCACACTGGGGACCTTCCTAAGGAAAGCATAGGCTAGCACACTGGGGACCTTCCTAAGGAAAGCATAGGCTAGAACACTGGGGACCTTCCTAATTTCCCAGTGTAAGCGCTTCAGAAGCCAGTTCCCCAAAATAACCAATGTGGAAATGCTGAGATTGTGCGGAAGCCCTCAATACTGCAGTTCTCCAGTGTGTCTATAAAATCCCTGCTCCACTTCCGGATGATTAAAACTACAGCTCCTGCTTTTCAAAGAACTGGCATTTCAGACGGCATCACCTTCCATCATCCAAATATTGGCGGGGGGGAGTCCAAAAAGTGGACAACAGTCGAGTGATCAACTAAACGGAAGACAACGAGAAACGGCTATGAAGCCCCCTGTGCATCTGCTAGTGAGAAGTTGTGTGGTGACAACAGCATTGATTATAAACCAACAGCATCGGAGTTTAGCTCAACTGCAAAATGTCTGCAGTACTGGGGAGGCTGAGGCAACAGAGGCTTGAGTTTGAGGCCAGCATAGTAAATATAGTGAGTTCCAGTAAAAACAAGCAAATACCTTAAGAGGCAGAGGCAGAGGCAGAGGCAGAGGCAGAGGCAGAGGCAGAGGGGTCTGTATGAGTTCCAGGCCAGTCTGGTCTATAGAACAAGTTCCAGCCCATAGCTATATACTGATACCCTGTCTAAACAAATGTGAAGGGTGTGGTGATGCATGCCTTTAATTCCCGGAAGTAAAAGCAGGCAGATTTCTGTGATTTCTGGGCCAAGCAGGGCTACATAGTGAGACCGTGTCTCAAAACAAATTACAGAGTAATAATAATAATTTCTGCATAAATCCAAAATCAACATTGTTCTTTGCTCACCATACAACCAGTGAGAGGGAGGGCAGGCTAACATCCCAACTACAGAGCGGCTCCCACCTCTAGACCTGCTGGAGTGGGGAAACCCCATCAGGAAGCAGCTACAGGTCTGTCTCCTCGGGAGGAACCAGTTTGTGCTGGGACTGGGACTCAAAAGGAAACAATTCTACTGGAACTGAGAACTTGGAACTGTGCCCGGGAATGGAGGCTCTGACCACACCAAGAGAGGTAAAAAATGGTCTAGAGCTTGGTAAGTGGGGAGGCAGAGGAAGGAGAGCCACACCCGGAAGCGATCGGCCTTGCTCCACCCCCACCTCCGCTCCCACCCTATCCGAACCTCAACGGGACATGCGGAGGCACCTTCGCCTGCGCCCCAGGTTCTGCGAAAACTTTCTAGTTGGCGCTGCAGTTTTGTTGCCGTGTTACTTACCACAGTAACTGTAGGAAACTATGGCATCAGAGGAGTTGCAGATCCACTGTTGCTCAGATTCAGAAAATATGGAAGAAAGAAGCGTAGAAAAGAGAATAAGTGGTAGCATGATTTAATATCTCCAACACTAACACACTCAAGGAAGATCCTTGGGCTCTACAGTAAACTTAGTCACCAGTCATGTGATTTCTAAGTTCCCATCCAACTGTTTCCTCTTTTTATTTGCATGTGTGCCGGTTTATGTGTTTGTTTTCATTATCTGAGCACTTCCTGCTGCAAGGCAAGTGAGAAAGAATAACCTAGAAGAATACTTTCTGAACACTTAATGTAAATTAAAGTAATTAGCACTTTAAAACGAAGCAAGTTTTCACTGAGACCAAATGTCCTACTGGAGACTTGGTCTTGAAAGAAAGTTGCTAGGTCTGCTGGGTGTATTGGTGCACTCCTTTAAACCCAGCACTTGGACAGCAGAGGCAGGTGGATCTGTCAGCTGCAGGGCAGCCTGGTTACAGAGTTCCAGGGCAGCCTGGGCTACATAGTGAGACCCTATTTCGAGAAAGAAAGAAGGTCCATGGGTCTCACTACTTTTCTGTGTACACGCTGTTCTCTCCTGCAAGCTCATACAGTTGTTTCTCCTAGCCTAGAGAGTTACATCTAGTAATCTGAGCTGATTGGTGTCTTGAAAACTATTTTTAGCCAACAATAAACAGGTTCAACCACAAAATAGATAGGCTAGATGATACCCCCATGTGAGACTGTCAGCTACAGTTCCCAACTGGGACCTCACCAGTCTTGGGAATACACTCAAAAGAAAGTTGAACTCCAGGCAGAGGTGTTGAGTTAGGGTGGGTTAGATTTGGAATGGTGTGCATTCGAATAAGTGCTCTTCCACTGAGTAACATGTAAAAGTTTGAATCCCAATAATAAAAATGTGATTGCTTTGTTCTGGCAAGTATTTCATTTGGAGACTGTATTTTAGAAAAATAAATAAATAAATCTCTTCCTTCAGCTGCATTGCTACTTCAAACCCTTTATAGACTTTAGTCAAAATTAGTAGCCAAAATGGCTTGGATTTGTGGCCTATCATCCTGTCTGGTGGTTACACTGAACAATCCCTACAGATTTGTAAAAGTAGCAAGGAAACTTTATTTAAAGCAAAACAATAGGAAAGATCAGAATAAGGCTAGAGAGATACTTCCGAGGTTAAAAGCACTAACTGCTCTTTCAGAGGACCCAGGTCCAATTTCCAGCACCCACATGGCAGCCACAATTGTCTGTAACTCCAAGATCTGACACCCTCAAACATGCAGGCAAATAGACCAATACACATAAAATAAAAATAAATAATTTTTTTAAAAAAATCAGAATATGGACTGGAGAGATGGCTCAGAGGTTAAGAGCACTGACTGCTCTTCCAGAGGTCTTGAGTTCAGTTCCCAGAAACCACATGGTGGCTCACAATCATCTATGATGACATCTGATACCCTCTTCTGTACACTGTATACATAATAAATGTGATTTTAATTCTATGTATATTTGTGGGGCCCAGAACAGCTTGGCTATTCATCTGCCATGACAGCCTTAAATAAAAACAAGCCAAAGACACTGCTTCCGGTTCCGCCACCGGGACCTGTGCTCTCTGCGGTGTCCCAGCGCACTCTGGAGCAGGGGCAGCTGAACTCTGCACCTGGCCACACCCGCAGCCCCTGCTGCTCAGGGAATCTACTAGGAGCCCTACTGCGACCCTGAACTGAGTGTTCTGAGCAAACTAACTGCAGGGGTCTCTGA
>PVIH01028558.1:0-14980 GCA_004025045.1 Sigmodon hispidus | reverse complement strand
CAGGAACATGGGAGAGCTTTCCATTTTCTGATATCCTCTTCAATTTCTTTCTTCAATGATTTAAAATTTTTGTCAAATAGGTCTGTTACTTCTTTGGTTATAGTTACTCCAAGGTATTTAATACTATTTGCAGCTAATATGAAGGGTAATGTTTCCCTTATTTCTTTTTCAGCTCTTCTATCTTTAGTGTATAGAAGGGATACTGATTTCTTTGAGTTTATTTTGTATCCTGCTACATTGCTGAAGGTGTTTATCAGCTGTAGTAGTTCCTTGGAAGAATTTTGTGGGTCACTTATGTAAACAATCATATCATCTGTAAATAGAGATAGCTTCATATCCTCTTTTCCAATTTGTATGCCCTTAATCTGTTATCATTCCCTTATTGCTTTAGCTAAAACTTCGAGAACTATATTGAATAGATAAGGGGAGAGAGGACATCCTTGTCTAGTTCCTGACTTTAGTGGGATTGCTTTGAGTTTTTCTCCATTAAGTTTGATACTGGCTGTCGGCTTCTTGTAAATCGCCTTAATTATATTTAGGTATTCTCCCTGTATTCCTGATCTCTCCAGGGCTTGAATCATAAAGGAGTGTTGGATTTTGTCAAAGGCTTTTTCAGCATCTAAGGATATGATCATGTGGTTTTGTTCCTTTAGTTTGTTTATATGATGGATAACATTTACAGTTTTTCATATGTTAAACCAGCCCTGAATTTCTGGGATGAAGCTTACTTGGTCATGGTGGATGATATCTTTTATGCATTGTTGTATACGATTTGCCAAAATTTTGTTGAGAATTTTCACATCAATATTCATGAGGGAAATCGGTCTGTAATTCTGCTTTTTTGTTGTGTCTTTGAGTGGCTTGGGTGATTGTGGCCTCATAAAAGGAATTTGGCAATATTCCTTCAGTTTCTACTGTGTGAAATAGTTTGAGGAGTAACGGTAGTAATTCTTCTTTGAATGTCTGGTAGAATTCGGCAGTGAAACCATCTGGACCAGGGCTTTTATTTTTGGGGAGGTTTTTAATGATAGCTTCAATTTCCTTAAGGGTTATAAGCCTGTTTAGGTAATTAATCCTATCTTCATTTAATTTTGGTAGATGGTACCTGTCCAGAAAGCTGTCCATTTCTTCTAGGTTTTCCATTTTTGTGGAATACAGATTTTTAAAATATGATTTGATAATTCTCTGTTTTTCCTGGGGGTCTGTTGTTATGTCCCCTTTTCATTTCTGATTTTGTTGATTTGGACACTCTCTGTTTTTTGATTAGTTTGGCTAAGGGCTTATCTATCTTGTTAACTTTCTCAAAGAACCAACTCTTAGATTTGTTGATTCTTTGTATTGTTCTTTTTGTTCCAATTGTATTGATTTCAGCTCTAAGTTTGATTATTTTCTGCCATCTACTCCTTCTAGGTGAGTTTGCTTCTAAGTGTTCTAAGGCTTTCAGCTGCCCTGTTAGGTCTTTAGTGTGGGATTTCTCTAGGTTTTTCATATAGGCGTCTAGCGCTATGAATTTTCCTCTTAAGACTGCTTTCATTGTGTCCCACAAGTTTGGATATGTTGTGGATTCATTTTCATTGAATTCTAGGAAGGCTTTGATTTCTTTCTTAATTTCTTCCTTGACCCAGAGATGGTTCAGCTGAGTGATGTTTAGTTTCCATGAGTCGGTAGGCTCTCTTTGATTTTTGGTGTTGTTGAACTCTAACTTTAGGCCCTGGTGGTCCGATATGTTACAAGGGATTATTTCCATTTTTTTGTATCTGTTGATATTTGCTTTATGTCCAACTATGTGGTCAATTTTGGAGAAAATTCCATGAGGAGCTGAGAAATATGTATATTCCCTTGCATTTGGGTGGAAGCTTCTGTAGATATCTATGAAATCCATTTGCATCATAACCTCTTTTAGACTCCTTATTTCTCTGTTGAGGCTGTGTCTGGTTGATCTATCCAGGGTTGAAGGTGGGGTATTGAAGTCTCCCACTATTAGGGTGTAAGAATTGATGTGGGATTTGAGCTTTAGCAGTGTTTCTTTTACATAGGTAACTGCCCTCATATTCGGGGCATAAATATTCAGGATTGAAATCACCTCTTGACCAATTTCTTCTGTGATGAATAAGTAATGACCATCTTGGTCCCTTTAATTGCTTTTAGCTTAAAGTCTACTTTGTTAGATATTAGGATGGCAACCCCCGCTTGTTTCTTAGGACCATTTGACTTGAAAATCATTCCCAACCCTTTACTCTAAGCCTGTGTCTGTCTTTGCTGTTGAGGCATGTTTCTTGTAGGCAACAGAAGGATGGCTTCTGTTGTTGTATCCATCTTGTTAGTGTGTGACGTTTTATAGGAGAGTTGAGTCCATTGATATTAAGGGAAATTAATGACCATTGATTCATATTTCCTGCCATTTTTGGTGGTAACTTGTTTGTATTTCCTTTCTCTAGGGTATTATTCTGTGGACTTATTGGTTGTTTGTGATTTCATGGATGTATCTGGGGTCTTTAGGTTGGAGTTTTCCCTCTAATACTCTCTGTAGTGCTGGATTGGTAGATAGATATTCTTTCAGTCTGACTTTGTCCTGAAATACCTTGTTTACTCCATCTATGGTAATTGATAATTTTGCAGGGTATAGTATTCTAGTTTGGCAGCCATTCTGTTTTAGCATCTGTATAACTTCTGACCAAGCCCTTCAAGCTTTCATCATTTCCATTGAATAGTCAGGCGTTATTCTGATGGGTCTGCCTTTATATGTGAGTTGGCCCTTTTCTTTTGCAGCTCTTAAAATTTTTTCTTTGTTCTGTATGTTTTGTGGCTTGATTATAATGTGGCACACTGACTTTTTTGGGGGATCATATCCATTTGGTGTTCTGTAAGCTTCTTGTATCTTTATAGGCATTTCCTTCTTCAGGTTAGGGAAGTTTTCTTCTATGATTTTATTGAATTCATTATCTGTGCCTTTGAGCTGGTATTTTTCTCCTTCTTCTATTCCTATTATTCTCAAATTAGGTCTTTTCATATTGTTCCAGATTTCCTGAACATTTTAAGTTATGGCTTTTTTAGTTTTACTATTTTCTTTGACTGATATATCTATTTGAGCTACTGAATCTTCCACTTCAGCGATTCTATCTTCCATCTCTTGAACTCTGTTTGTTATGCTTGTATCTGTGGTTCCAGCTTTTTTCTTCAGGTTTTCTATTTCCATCTTTGCCTCAATTTGTGCCTTTTTTATTGCTTCTATTTCAGCTTTTATTTCAGCTTTTAGTTCCTGGCATGTTTCTTTCATAGATTTGTTCATCTCTTCCAATTTTTTGTTTGTATTTTCTTCTATTTCTTTAAGGCTTTTTTTCATATCTTCTTTGAGAGCTTCGACGATCTTCAAAAAGGAATTCTTGGTGTTGCTTCCTTCTGTTTCCTCTTCATTGCTCAGTTCAGGTCTTGTATTTGTAAGGTCGCCACTCTCTTCTGGCGTTACCATGCTGTTCTTTGTATTATTATGTAATTTTTTCCACTGACATTTGCCCATGGCTTCAGTGGTTCACAATTAGATGGTTCCTGGTCAGTTGTGGCACTCGGGCTTGTGAGCCTCCTGTCACCTCTCTGGGCAGGGTCTGAATCTACCTTTCAGGGACCCCTGTAGTTGTTTGTTCGCTCGGTTTGATGTGGCGGGGGGTAGTCGTGCAAATTCCCTCAGCAGGAGCTGTGGGTATGGTGACCGGCAGAGTTTATCTGCCCCTGCTCCAGAGTGCACTGGGATTCTGCAGACAGCACTTGTTCCTGAAAGTGCAACCGAAACCTATTGGCACTCAACTCTCCCTCCCAGGCTGGGATATAGGCGCTTGGGCCTGGTGACCCCTCCTCACCTCTTGGTGGGGTCTGAGTCTGTCCTTCAGAGAACCCTGTAGTTGTTGGTTTGCTCAGTTCGAGGTGGCAATGAGTAGCCATGCAAGTTCCCTCAGCAGGAGCTGTGGGTATGGTGACTGGCAGAGTTTATCTGCCCCTGATCCAGAGTGTGCTGGGACTCTATATTGCTGATACTTAAAAAATGCACTACCACATACAGCTTGAAAAATAATTTTTGTGGTACAAGTTTCCTTTTCTTATGGTGACCAGGAAGATCAATAAATGGTGTCACAACCCTTGACACTGGAGTTGCAGATAGTAGTGAGCTTCTGTGTATACTGAGACTAGAAACTGGATCCTCTGAAATAATCTTCAGTGATCTTAATTGCTAAGATATTTTCCACCCCAAGCTTTCTATTCTTGATTATGTTTCCTGTCCAAGGAAGCCTAGTCAGGGGTAGACACCTGATGGTGATTAAATGGAATTTCCTTCCATTTGAGAGAATTAACCTTAGGCAGGGATAAACTCCCTAATTGTTTATCCAATACAACATGGTAGGCATATATATATATATATATATCCAACAAAAATGGACACAGCAGATTGTATTCATGTATTTCAACATACTTATTAACCTACACTTAACAAGGAAGTAGTGGGAAGGGATTTGAGAAGGGATGAAATGAAGATATAAAGGGTGAAAGTGGGGGATAGAGAAATGGCTCAGGGGTTAAGAGCACTGGTTGCTCTTCTAGGGTTCCAGGGTCCAGCACCCACACTGCAGTTCACAACTGTCTGTAACTCCAGTTCCAGAGGATCCAACACCTGCAGACATATGCATGTGGACAAAACATTATTGTACATAAAATAAAAATCCTTTAAAAAGATTTTGTGTGTGTTGTAATATCTTTTAATGAACAATTTATGGGAATAAATTTTAAATGAAAAGGAGGGACTAAATAAATGGCTCAGCAATAAAGAGAATTGGATGTTTTTACAGAGGACTCAGGTTCCATTCCCAGAGCCCATATAGTAGCTTAACCTGCCTTCTTCTGGGCTCAGTGGTACTATGAGCAGACACACACAGGCAAACACCATAAAACTCACTTTTTTTAAGTTAGAAAAAGAATGAAATTCTCTATAGTGATGCCATAGCCCTATACAGACAGGAGCCAGGACTAGTTAAAATTAACTTTTACTGGTTTTGCATAGAAGCAGCTGTGGCCTTCTGCAGAGCCAACCTCCTCAGAGGCAAAAGCAGCTTTATTCTGAGGCTAATAGAGATCATCATAACTGTTCATCTAGGAGCAGAGTATGCAGTGCTGTTAGGTGACTTTCCTTGAAGTTTTCTGCATTTGTGTTTTCTGTCTTTTGTATCTGTGAGAATTGTGGCATTGGTATAGTTATTTTTGAGATCAAACATCAAGACTGACAGGTTGCATTGAAGGACCCTGGGTTCTAGGGCCTGACCCAGGCATTCAGTTTAGGTATTCGGCAGAGCACCACCCATGAGAACAAGGAACTAAAGTCTAAAAGTCTGTCCCAGGAAACAGAGTGACCCAGCCCAGATAGCCTTAATCAACTCAGATAGGACATAATGGTCAAACCTGTGATTAAAATACCAGAAGTTCCACACAGAATAGCTGTGACCAACACCCGGTTGTAAAATCCCCTTAACCAGCTGACCTTAAGGCAACCCCATGACTATATTGTGAGCAACCTTATGATTATAATATGACCTTTAAAGTGACCAATCATGTATTGCCCCAGTTGCTATGGTGATTTTCTGGTTTTAGCCTTTAAAAGAGATATGAGATTGTTAATTCCTGTTACTCCCTTGCTTCCAAGGCAGGGAGGTAACCCGCCTGTACAGACAAAATAAATCCTCTTGCTATTTGCATCAACTGGTCCAGAGTCTGGGTTCTTGGGGCCCCCTTCCAGAGGATAGTACCCTGACTCTAGTGTCTATCAGCATATGCTCCAAAGAAATCTACTTTTTGTTTGTGATTATTTGTAACTAATTCCTTGTGGTATAAGATGAACATGCTAGAGACATTTCTTTCCATAATTTTTATAACTTATATATGTTTCTACATAACTTTCATGTTAGAATGTCCCCAAATGTCTCTGTTTTTACATAGCGATTGTGTTCAGAAGTGAATTTGTTATCTGAGCATGCTTAGGAATAGGCAGAAATCTATGTCCAGACTCCCTAAGTAAAATTGTTAGAGTTGGCGTCCAAAACAGAGAGCTTTACTCCGATATCGGGTTACAAAGAAGCTTTATTTAGCACGAGCTCATGGGTCACCAACACGAGAAGAGGCTGATGACCCTGAATGCAAGGCTCGCAGGCCTTTTATGGGGCAGTTCTACCAGGGCAGGGGAGCGGGGTCTTCCAGGGTGCAGACATCTGGCTGGGCCAGATGTCTTTGTGGTTTTTCTCGGAATCTGGGTGGGTAAACGAATTCTGGGTTATCTTAGGCATCAGGTATTTTAAGCACGGCAGGCTAACTTCCTGATATAGGGCGTGGGAGCAAGGTGTAACATTTTCCAGTAAGTCTACAATTAGCAGAGATGGTGGGGGGGTTTCTCTTACAATGGCATTTCAAAATCCACATGCTTCCTGTGTTTAAGAAAAGCATTGTTTGGGAAATAACTCCCATGTTCTCTTTGCCTCCTGCAAGCAGAAAATTCTTTTTATTTCTTCTGTCTTGGCTGCTGTGATGGTTTGGTAGTCAAACTGACTACCTCTGAAATTAACTAAAACCCAAAGAGTTGGGTACAACTGTGAGAGATTTCTCTTAAAGGTTTTGAAATTAAAGACCTGCCCCAGCCAGCAGGGTCTTCAATGTGGACCTGAAACTGGGGGTGAGACAAATGAAGAAAATAGGAACATGGAGGAATTTTCAGTTAAGCTTTGGCACACTTTATTCTTCCAGCCATGGTTTTTATAGAATCTCAGAGTGCAGAATGCTCATAGCAGCGAGAAAGGGGAGGGTTATTCAAAAAAAGGTGGCAAGCCTGAGAGGGGGAAGTAACAGACAGGGTATAATTGATATAGAAATCTATCTGTTCACAGTTGAATGCCTGGAGAATGTCACCTGCTAGTCTCAGAGGATCAAAGGAAGCCACTTGGAGTCAAGGCCTAGTTTAAAACAATAAAGGATGTAGTCTTCTAACAAATGGCTGTCTAGGGTGTAAACTGCTGGTAAATGGCTAGCTGTAGAAACTAACTTATAAAATGAAAAAATGGCTGTTAGGCTTTTGTTCCCACCATTTCCTCCCTTACAATTATTTTATGAGGTGAATTAGTTATCATATGAGTGGGCATTAACCAAGAGGGGAGAAACAAAGGCCTGATCTTTTAGGAGTTTTTTAGCTCAGGAGAGGAATCCTTCTATGGCTTGGTGAAAGAAACTTTTTTAACATAGAAGATGTCTTTTTAAGGAGGAGAGGGGCTAGGTTATTAATATTAACACCTTTGGACATGATCCTCTATGGGATCAGGCTTGTTCCTCAGGATATGGTCCTCTCCTTGCAGTGCTTCGCCTCACACCCTCATTGGTACCCAAGCTTGCTTGCCAGCAAACTTGCATAGCTCTTAATACTATGCAGTTCCCATAGGAATCTCATTGCCTGAGGGCTCACAAACCCTTGATCTGTGAAGTAACAGACCTGTATGGGTATGGAGGCCAGGGAGTCTACCTGTTGGTAGTGAGCCTGTTAAATGCCCATGGTCTAAAAGCCAATAAAGCAAAAATCCTATAAAGGGTCTTAAAAAGGAAGGTTAAAGGGTAGCAACACAAGGGAGATGGAAAACCAGCTTTTAAAACATCTTTCTTCTTGCTCTCTTTGCTTTTTTCTGCATTTTAATCCTTCTCTAACCTAGCCATACTATCTCTAATGCAAAGTGTCTAGAGGGTAGGTTAGCACACAGTAAGAAGAAAGCATGCATCTAAAGAATAATTCCTGTCTGCCAAAGAACAGAGCCACACTCTCAGAAAGGAAAGCAACAAGCTTCAAGGTCTGAGTAAAATTTACATTGAAGACAAGAACTGTTGATTTGGTTTCTGCTGAGAGCTGCTCCTCTGCTCTCCAGTCTGAGCTGTCAGCTTCAGTCAGCAGGAGGTCCTTGACTGTCCCAGGGAGACTGCAGTCTAGGAGTGTTCGAGGTGCGGGACCTCTGCATCCTGTGGAAGTCTGCATTTTGTGGAAAAAAACACAAACATACCCTCTCCCTCACACCAGAATTGGGTCTGATCTAAGCTAAGTGCCATCTGCCAGATTTCTTTCATTAAAGCTGAGGTAAAGCCATGTTGCTAAGCCTCCAGTATCTATCAGTTGCAGTGACTGAGAATCTATAGTTAAAACATTTAAAGTATATATAAAAAAGAAGGATAAATGGTCTTTGGGCATGGCTGCATACTCTCCCTTCTTAGTTTTAAAAAGACAAACTTTAAGAGTGCAATGAGAGTTGCTTTCACAATTGTCAGACCCATAAAAATTATAAGAAATCTCAGTCTTCAGCACAAAATTTAGCAAAACTTAATCTGTTTTCATTACTTTTGGAAACTATATAAGCAATGGCTTTTAACATCCTTAGCCTTTTCCCCAGAATGTGCAGAGGCAAAAAGTAAGATGAAAACAAATATCAACAGAAACATGGACATAGGCCATACTTCCAAAGAAACTAATTTATAAAATAAAAAAATAGCTGTTTGGCTTTGGTTTGACAAAGACCCATCTTTAATCTGGGTCATTTGAAGTAATGAGATACAGTTTTAGCAACTTGTCAACAGTGCACACCTTTAAAACACCGAAAAGAATTAAACAAATAATAAGATCCAACTTTAATGTGAATCATATCTTCTGGTAGCAGCTGACTTACATAAAGGATATTGAAAATGGAGCTTTCTCTTTTTGCCTGCTTGCTGTCCCCAGATGGAGAGGAGCAGATTGTGACATGCAGGAGCCAGTGCAGTGGTTCTCCCCAGATCTTGGTTAAAACCTGCAGCTAGATTCCCTGTCCTGTGAAGTCCCATGCAGCCCTTGCAACTCCCTGGACCAAGGGCAGACCTCTGAATAACTTTGCTTTGTGGGATGAATCTGCTCAGAGCATTGGGAGCAGGGAGCTGTGTGTTGAAATGTTGTTCTAGTCAACTTCAACATGCTTTTGTTGCATCCATGGAAAGCAGGTTGCCAAACTCAGAGAGGACTAGTTTCTCAAGATTCTTCTAGATGTTCACTTTTCATTTAAGCTTTATGTGTGATTCATTTTTAGTTAATTTTGTGGAGGTTGTAAAAGGCATTACTACCAAATTTGTGGTATAGAAAAGTAAAATTGATGATAAAAGGATTTATTAATGCAATGGAGGTAAGTCTCAGCTAACTAGGCCTGTTAGAGATTAGGATGGTAAGATACACATTTGTTTACCAGGATTGTCCAGATATTTGGCTCTAAACCATTACAAAGAAGCTACCCCTGATTTACAAACAGCCACTAGGCCCATACTCATATCAAAGAACAGGCCTCTAAGAAGCTGCTCAAAGGGGCATTACAGGGTCACAACCAAGCATAACAAGTGGTGGCCATAAAGTTCCAGGTTTCTTGAGAAAAGCACAGTTCTGCCTGATGGGCAATATGATACCAGATGACAACTATTTGAAGAATAAAACACTACTGTGTTAAGGCCTTGCTTGACCAAGTAAGACTTTCATTTAGGCCCCAAGGAAGGGAGAAGAAACATTCTTGGGAGAGCTAGTAACAGCCTGGAGCCTAGGCCTTGGAAATTTTCCTGAAGGGCCTGATGTATTAATAACAAAACAGAACTCCTCTAAAACCAGGCATATGCTTGGGAGGACTGGTAGTGGTCTGATGCCAGAGCTTTTGTGGAGAGGTTGCTTCACGTCCTAAGAACCGAACTCTTCCCACTATATGAAGCTATGGCTATCAATCTGAAGGCCACTGTGGCCTTAGTAATGAGCCAACATATGCATATGGGCAACATTAATCTATATCTTTGATAGACCCTAGAGTCAGAGTACTATCCTCAGGAAGGGAGCCCCAAGAACCCAGACTCCAGTCCAGTTGATGCAAATACCAAGAGGATTTATTTCATCTGTACAGGGGTGCTACATCCTTGCCTCAGGAGCAAGAGAGTAGCCCCGATTAACAATCTCATATCTCTTTTAAATGCTAAAACCAGAAAAATCACCATAGCAACTGGGGCAATACATGATTGGTCACTTTAAAGGTCATACTATAATCATAAGGTTGCTCACAATAGTCATGGGGTTGCCTTAAGGTCAGCTGGGGGCTTTTTTGAGAACTCTTAGAGGTGTTTTTACAACCGAGTGTTGGCACAGGTCACAGCTATTCTGCTCGGAACTTCTGGTATTTTAATCACAGGTTCGACCATTATGTCCTAATGGTCATCTGAATTGGTTACAATCATCTAGGCTAGGTCACTCTGTTTCCTGGAACAGACTTTTAGACTTTTAGTTTCTTGTTCTCATGGGGGTGCTCTGCCAAATACTTGAACTGAATTCCTGGGTCAGGCCTTAGAACTTAGGGTCTTTCACCTTATTAATTACATTCCCCCTGTGTTTCCCTTGTGCAGCATTGTTTGATTAGCTCCCTCCTGAGTTTGTCCCTTTGTACAATACTTTTTGCTGACTTCATATAAGTTCCCCATTTCCTTCCATTTTCCCCCTGGAAGTAGCTGCTCTTAAGAAACTTACTTTGCATGGGGCATATTTGTGCAAGATCTCCCCATCCCATCCCAGCTTTTATTTTTTTCTACCTTCTACTTTCTTATTCTCTGTGACTTTCACCTCAGAACCATGTCGCTAAAGAATGACCTGCTATTTCATATTCCTGCTGTACTTAAAGTATTCTGGGAATATCTTTGCTGTGTAACTTTCTCATCTGCCTAAGTGTCTAGACTGGCAAGTTTCCTGTCTCTATTTAAATTCTTTAGAGTGTAATCTGGAGAATAAACCTAACAGACAGGATGACCGCACATGTAAAATACAAAATCTGTCTAAACTGGTTCCTCTTTGAGCATGAACCAGAGATGGATGTATACTATCATTGAAGAGATTTTTCTTTATTAATCTCCTTAGTGTGTAAAGTGCTTTCTCAATGGGAAGGCATGTTAATTCTAGAACAGCTGCATTTCCACCTTGTTAGCAAAAAGTGTTTCTGAGACAAGCTCTCTTATGTTGACTCAGGTGGCCTTGATTCTAGTTTGTTGCTCTCCATGGCAATGACCTTGCTGTCCTCTATATTACACTATATTAAATCACTGTATCACTTTGGAGTTTTAAAATTATCCATTTGAGTCATGTAGTTGAACATCCAATGCAGTCATAGGAAAAGTATTTGCATATGGAGCATTGCTTCTGTCTTCAGACCAAAATAGAAGAAATAGTTTATTGTGTACACTTCAGGGGAAACAGAGTAGGCAATAGTCACCATTATGGAAAAAAACTGATTGTGGTAGAGGGAGTAATTTTTTAGAAAATTTCCCAGTGTTTTAATTTATGTCGTGTGATTGAACACAGACCAGACTGTGTGGGAATACATTTTGGGAAGGTTATCTTGAGCCAATGAATACTGAATTTGCAATTAGGCAACTGTACTATGCAGATATGGTCAATCATGCTTGATATAGTTATGTTAGCTCAGAAGTTTGAGAAATAGGCCATTGACTATAATTCTATGTGTCAGGTTATAGTTCTCAGTAGTCATCATATGCATATGGACAACATCAATCTATCTCTTATTAATAACATTCCCTCTACTAGGGAAAAGTCCACTTATTTTCAAAGTCAATAAACATTATTTTTATTATTTTATATCATTGGTATATCTTTAAATATTTGTTTCTATTCTCCAATGTTTCTAGGTTATTAATAGTTTTATTCTTTTTCTCTCAAGTGATGTTGATCATTATTAATTTGTTTGTAAAGTAATGTCTCCTATAACAGGCTTGCCTCATGCTATGTAATTGAGAATTGCTTTGAACTCCTGTTCAGTTTGAAACCTGTTCAGTTTGAAAAACTGTTATTCTCCTAGTTTAAGATGTTTATCCTTAGAGAAAAGGTGTGTGGAATCTTTGATGTGCTCTAATACAAATCCGTAGTCTCTGGAGTGCATGGCCATAAAACCTGTTTAAACTTTTCAAAATAGTTTTTGAGATTATAACTACATCATATTCACACTGTCTTTTCTGCCTCCAAGTCCTACCAAGACTCCTCATTGTTTTCTAATTCATGGCCTGTTAGTTTCTTAACAATAGTTACTGTTTGAATGTAACCTGTGTTTGTCTACAAGATTTCCCTACTATGAGGCAATGGGTTTGCTGCATTGAACATTGAGTGTGTAATGGAATATGCACACAAAGGACCCTCTGCTTTTTATAAGGAGCAGGATGTGCTCTGGGAGATTGAAATTATATCTACTAAAATACAAACTTTCTAGGTCCCTTTCTGCTTGGCTGGAATGACTGTGATGTCTGAATCATTTGATCACTGATCACCTGTTCTATGATATTTTGTTTGTGTTCTGACAAATAAAACTTGCCTGGACATCAGAGGGCAGAGATAGTGACTAGTTAATTATAGATGCTGGGTAGTGGTAATGCAAGCCTTTAATCCCAGCACTTTGGAGGCAGAGGCTTTTAACTTTCTGCTACCACCAGCTGCAATGCTATATGATTCAATGAAGTTTAGTTCCAGGATGCAAAAAGAGTTTCTGATTTGCAGATTTTTCAGGTGTGCATGGTATTGGTCAGGTAGATATAAATGAATCACATCTTATACCATAATCCATGTGACAGTGAAGGACCCTGGGTTTTAGGGCCTAACCCAGGCATTCAGTTTAGGTATTCAGCAGAGCACCACCCATGAGAACAAGGAACTAAAAGTTTAAAAGTCTGTCCCAGGAAACAGAGTGACCCAGCCCAGATAGCCATAATCAACTCAGATAGGACATAATAGTTGAACCTGTGATTAAAATACCAGAAGTTCCAAGCAGAATATCTGTGACCAACACCTGGTTTTAAAAGCCCCTAACCAGCTGATCTTAAGGCAACCCCATGACTTTTGTGAGCAACCTTATGACTCTAAGTATGACCTTCAAAGTGACCAATCATGTATTGCCCCAGTTGCTATAGTGATTTTATGGTCTTAGCCTTTAAAAGAGATACAAGATTGTTAATCCCTGCTACTTCCTTGCTCCAGAGGCAGGGAGGAAGCCCACCTGTACAGACGAAATAAGTCCTCTTGCTTTTTGCATCAACTGGGACTGGAGTCTGGGTCCTTGGGGCCCCCCTTCCCGAGGATAGTGCCCTGAGTCTGGGGTCTATCATGTGGGGGCTTGTCCGTGATTTTGGGGTTCCCATAAACTCCCACTCTGGGACTGGTTGGAGGTAAGAATGATCTCAAATTGTTCCATGTCTGTTGTGTCCTTATCTGTTGTCTGAGTGATTTGGCATCTGTATTTTTGTTACTGCGCAGGACCAGTGTAGTTGGGCCAGTGGGGGAGGCAGGCAGATGTGCCTTGAGTGTGGGCCCCCCTGGTCCCCTCCCTGGGGGTCTCCTCTAGGGTTATTTGGAAGAAAGTAGGAGACTTGGTGTCTCCTCTTCCTGGGGAACAGAACCATTCGTGGCCGCTCCCATCTGTATCTCTGTAGCTGAGTTGCCCATCGAGTGGATTGTGTTTGCTTTGTGTTTGTCAATTGTCTCAGTGTTTTCTGGAGTCTGTCTACAACAGGAAGACAAGGACCAAGAAGCCTGTGGTTCTTCCTGAGAGCCAGGGGGACCTGTTGTTGCCTGAGACATTCCCATAGCAGCCTCCTGAAAACTGTTCATTGCTCTCTTCATGTGTAACATTGCCCTGTTTGGTTTTATCTATGCAGATGTTTTAGCCAGGCTACACCTATTGATGAATGTGTGAGTGCATGAAAAATGTGGCCACAGAATGTGTGTTTAATGTTTGGACTCATGTGTGCATGCATTTTTGTAACTCGGATGTTACCTGCTCATTTGGTTCTGTTTCTGGTCACAAAGATCTATTTACCTTGTTGAGAAGTTTTGTATGTTTCTCAAAAAAGTTATCTATGCTGTTCTGATGTGTTTTCTAATTTTGTTAAAAAGCATAAAGCTGAGACAGAATGGTTTAAATGTTTTTGCTATCTCTACTCCCAATAGCAGTCGGTCACCACCCACATCTGCCATGACTGCTCTCATGGTCAGAAATCAGAACTTAGCAGGAGTTCAAATATTTTTTGATATGATGGTGATGGAAATTATTAAATAAAGTTAAAATCTGTTATAATTAAAAATCTATGCATGAGAAAATTTAAAAGCATATGACATAACTCCATTTTGGATTACATTTTTGTTCAATCACTGACTGTAGTTGCTGAGACAAAGAGACTGCTGCTTTGATCATTCAGATCCAGTGGGTTTGTCATCTTTTACAGAGGTTGGTTATTAGGTAAAAAACACAAAAACCCTACAACTAATTTCAGATGCTTCATGTTGGTCATATGCTGCTACAGTGTATGCATACTGAAGAGAACCATAAAAGGACTGTGAACGTTTTTATGTTGCCCAGAAGATGATAAAAAAGACAGAGGATTGAGATAATAAAAAGACAAGAAAAAAGTGTCTAAAGCAAAGATGCCTAAGGAATTAGAGAGACCGACTCAAGGTATATAAAATGCTGTAAAAGATATATAAAATGTTGTAAAAGGTCAGAGGTGATGAAGATTCTTTGCTATGGTTTCTCATACCTGCAGATACTGAATTTAAAAAAAAAACTATAAGATATTGGGTTAATTTGATTTGGTTTTTCTTCATTTTAAAATTAGCTGATGATTCTTCACTGCAAAAGGTTTATGATATATGTATAGTTATATGGACATATATGTGACTTAGAGAGATGTGGTTCTCTACTTGGTACCTGGACAGATGTGGTGCCAGAATGAGAAACCTAACAGATGTGGTTCCTGAGTGGACATCTGGCCAGATGTGGCATCTGTTCAAACATCTGTCCAGATGTGGAGCCTGACTGTGCATCTGGACAGATGTGGTTCTCTACTTCGTACCTGGGCAGATGTTGTGTCAGAATGAGAA
>PVIH01028557.1:0-14980 GCA_004025045.1 Sigmodon hispidus | reverse complement strand
TTTTTTTAAAGATTGATTTATTATGTATACAGTATGCAGAAGAGGGCACCAGATGTCATCACAGATGGTTGTGAGCCACCATGTGGTTGCTGGGAATTGAACTCAGGTCCTCTGGAAGAACAGTCAGTGCTCTTAACCTCTGAGCCATCTCTCCAGCCCCGCCTGTGTATATTCTTATGTATTCTGCACTTGGAAGGCTGGCAGGATTCAAGGGCTTGTGCATTCAAGACCAGTCAGTCTGGCCTACATAAGTTCAAGGCCACCTTAGGCAAGGTAGGGCGACACCCTGATGAAAAAATAATAATAGTTGGGGTTAGAAAACAGCCAAATCTTAGCTTTATCTCAGCATAGATTGGTGACAGATCACTTGGCTTCTAATTTAAATGACTTGTTCTACCCAGCTCAGCTACTGATTTTAGTGTTCAGTTATAGACTGTATAGATTCTCCACTAGTCTTCCGCATCTGCCTAGCTATTACACAGTACCTGGTCATTTTGACAACATTTTCTTGGTTAGATGAACATCTGACTCAAGTACAGCTGTGAAGAAGTAGTAGGACCTATAAAACCAGTCACACATCACTAGCCATGTTTCCACGTGGAGAATGCTGGTCTTTGTAGTAAGAGATAATGAGACTGAAGTGAGAGAAAATCAGGAAAAAGGCCAATGGAGTCATAGCAGCCTTACATTTTCTGAGATTCACCTACACCCTTGAACTTGTGATTGACTCCCTAACCTTCCTTTGATTATGTGATTCAGTTAGGATAAGTAAGCTCCTCTGAAGTCAGATTAGCTTCAGTTCAGTTTCTGAAGTAAAATTTGAATTTTCTATACTGTTCTGACTCTACTATTTATCTTTCCTCCATTAAACTGTATTCTTTTCCAGAGCTGGAAGTCTTGTTTTCACAGATTTATCTTTTTCTCTAACTTGTAGGTGCTTTAGGGAATTTTTTCTATATTTATAGTGTGTTTGGCTGCCTCCCTTCCATGGATCATTCTCTCGTGTTCCTTGCTCAGATCTTTATCCTATAACATGTTTAATTTCTTAAGCATGCATAAGGATTTTAGTAGAGAATATGATTATATTTTGCTGGGAAAATGACTCAATGATTAAAAGTACTAGCTGCACTTTCAGAAGAGTCGAATTCAGTTCCCAGCACCCACATGGCAGCTTATAACCCATTACTCTAGAGGATCTGATGCTCTCTCTTAGTTTCTGAAGGTATCGGAAGTGCACACGATGCAGATATACATACAGGTAAAAGATAACATGAAATAAATAAAATATTAGATAAAACGCTAGGTTGGAGCCAGATTAAGGAAAATTTAGACAACTAACTTTAGTTTATTGTTTCTATTTATATCAGAATTTTTTTTGCATTGAGAGAAATGTTCTGTATATCTGCACTCCCCGTTACTGTAATGTTAGCAACATTTCAAATACCTGACACAAGAAAATGAAGTTTTAAAAAATGATTAATAATTATGTATATGTGTGTGTGTGTGTGTGTGTGTGTGTATGTCTAAGGGCATGTATGTATACAATGTGAGTGTAAGTCTCATAGAGTCAGGAGAGGTGTTAGATTCCTGGAACTGAAGTTACAGAGAATTTTGAGCTGCCATGTGGGTGCTGGGAAACAAACCCTAGTCCTCTGCAAGAGCAGCCAGTGCTTTTAGCCACTGAGCCATCTCCTCAGCCTCTGAGAAACTGAACTTTAAATTTAATTCTTTTTTTTTTTTAAACTTTATTTATTTATTTATTTGCTTTGGTGTTTGCCTAGAACTGGAACTACAGACAGTTGTTAGCTGCCATGTGGGTGCTGGGAATTAAACCCGGGTCCTCTGGAAGAGCAGACGGTGCTCTTAACCGCTGAACCATCTCTCCAGCCCCTAAATTTAATTCTTAATTCACATAAGTAGCCACTTGTGACTGAGGTTACCATTTTTGTTGCCATAGCTCCGGACGTTAGGAAGAATGATAGGTGTTGGGGAAAAACAAACACAATACGAACATTTAGAGATGAAGTTGAAATAAGAAGAGAACTGCCTTTTCTATTTTTTCTTTCTCTCTCTCTCCTTTTTTAAAGACTGGGTTGATTTGAAACTCAGTATATAGCTAAAACTGGCCATGGACTCATGGTAGTCTTCCTACCTCAGCCTCCTCAGTGCTAGGGTTACAGCTATGAGCTCCCATGGTCACCTATAAGAAAAGAATCACTTTTTTTTTTTTTTTTTTTGGTTATTTTGTTTTAAGACAGGATCTTACATTGCCTAGCTTGGCCTTGAACACATGGTGTAGCCCATGATGACCTTGAACTCTCAGTTGTCCTGTGTCATCTCTTCAGTGCTGGGATTATAGGTGTATATTAACATGCCTGGTTAGAGAATCACTTTCTTGGCTGAATATTGGTTCTTTTATCAAGGTTGGAAAACACAAAAGAATGTGCTGATTTGAGATGGATGAGAAGTGAAATACTGATTAGGGATGTATAGTTGAGTGGGAATATACAGTACTGACCAAAAGCAGTTCTAAACTGGAGTTTAGAGAAGAATGGAAAAACCCAGAACAACCACGAAGAATTTTAGTAGTCATCTATGTAGAGGTGGTAAATGCTCTACAAAAAGGGAATGTACGGGGCTGGAGAGATGGCTCAGCGGTTAAGAGCACCGTCTGCTCTTCCAGAGGACCCAGGTTCGATTCCCAGCACCCACATGGCAGCTAACAACTGTCTGTAGTTCCAGTTCTAGGCAAGCACCAAGGCAAATATAAATAAATAAATAAAGTTTTTGTTTTTTTTTTTTTTTTAAAAAAAGGGAATGTACATTCTTTTTTTATTTTTATTTTTTTGAGACAGGGTTCCTCTGTGTAGCCCTGGCTGTCCTGGAACTCCTTTGTATACCCAGCTGGCCTTGAATTTAGAGATTCATCTGCCTCTGCCTCCTGAGTACTGGGATTAAAGGTCCCTACTACCACCACCTGGCTTGAGAGTGTTGATTCTTAGGAAAACAGCATTGTGAGCTGCCATGTGGGTGCTGGGAATCAAACCCAGGCCCTTTGGAAGAGCAGACGGTGCTCTTAACTGCTGAGCCATCTCTCCAGCCCCCGAAAACAGCATTGTGTTATCACTTTGCTACTGTAACCAATATCTAAGGCAAATCAGCTTAAAAAAAAAAAAAGAAGAAGAAGAAGTGTTTGTTTGGGTTCATCTTTTTGGGAGTTTTAGTTTATAATTGATGGACCCAATTGCTTTGGACCTGTAGAGGTGCAGCACATCATGGCAGAAGCACTTAGCAGAAAAAGCTCATTTACCTCATGCTTGGAAACCCAGCTTTCATGTTTTGACATTTCCAAAGCCCATTTAAAGGCACATCTTTTTAGATCCTGTATCCAAATGTTTCTGCTACCTCCCAACAGGATTATTGACTGAGGACCAAAACATTATTGTTAGGCTATTTATGTAGCCTTATCTATCTTGGAACTCACTATATAAATCAAGGTGACCTCAAAAGAGACCCACCTACCTCTGCCTTCTAAGTATAGGAATTAAAGTCATGTGCCTCTATGCCCGGATAGGACCAACACTTTTAACATCTTTTAAGGCCGTTGAGGGATAGTGTAGATCTAGACTTTAGCAAATATTAAAGGTAGAACCTTGGAGAATGTCCATGCTAAAAATAGGAGATGGGGCAACAAAGATAAATTTGTTTACTATGTGACATTTTAAGAAAACAATATTTATTTGTTAAGTGGTTTCAGGAATCCTTTGCTTAGGTCTTATACTGATTACAATTAGAAATTTTACTTAGTCTGAATCGCCACTTGCTCATGTAGCCAACTAGCTACCATTGTTCTGTCAGTATCATGTCTATATACATTCTTATCTGTCACTGAATGTGTCTGATCCTAGGTTGCTAGTAAACATACTAAATCCCAGTTCAAAGACATCAGTATACAAACCTGGAAGAGAGCTGCTTAGCCCCACCTGGTGTTTTCTAGCCAATAGTTGTAATTAATAATGCATAAGTAGATTTTTAAAATTTGTTTTGGCTTCATGCCTCTGTGTATCACATGTGTGCAGTGCCCACAGAGGCCAGAAGAGGGCATCCGATTCCATGGAACTAGAGTTAGAGATGGTTGTGAGTTGCCATGTGGGTATTGGAAATCAAACCTGGGTCCTCTGGAAGAGCAGTCAGTGATCTTAACCACCTAGCCATCTCTGTAACCCCCTAAATACAATTTTTATATAAATATTAAGAAGAACAAACTACAGACAGTTGTTAGCTGCCATGTGGGTGCTGGGAATTGAACCTGGATCCTATGGAAGAGCAGCCAGTGCTCTTAACCTCTAAGCCATCTCCAGTCCACATTTAAGAGAATACTTTAAAAATTTTTAAATACATTGTATGGGTGTTTATATAAGGGAGGTTGGAGGACACTTGTGGGAGTCAGTTTTCTCCTTTTATCATTTGGATCCTGAAGATTTAACACATGCCTAATTCAACATTAGGCATGATGGCAGGTGCCTTTATCCCCTGAGCCACCTTGCTGGATCTCCAAAGATGCTTTTTATTATGACAGTGGAAAATCCTATGCAGTTCCCACACGCTGTCATATTCCTGTGAAGGAGCGTAGAAGATAATGATTATTCTGTCTGCTAAGACAGACAAGGGAGTACAGTAGATTGAAGGCCAAAGGTGAGATTGCTTGACCTGTCCTTCGGGCTGCTATTAGGGTTTATTGTTAAAACGTATATATGAGGTAAGTTATCTTTGAACTTGTAAATGATGTTCAGCTTTGGGTAAGGAAAGGAATGATCTATAGTTGAGAGGTATGGTGAGTAGATTTACATCTAATTTTTTTTTCTTTGAAACTGTAAAGTAGATATGACTTCATCTATTTCCTAAATATCCTAGTCTCTGGTGACCCAGGTAAGCCCTCTAGCTGATCCGACAGGTTATAGAGATTTGTACTTAACTTTTTCTATCAGAAAGATTTTCTGCTAAGATGATCAAGGATAATGCAAAATATGGAAAGTTGAAAACTATTTCCAGCGGCTTAAACAGAGGATTTGATTTTTTTTTTTTTTTAAATTTGTGTGTATTTTGCCTACATGTATTTCTGTGTGCAGAGGCCAGATGACTTGTAACTGAAGTTACGGGTGGTTGTGAGCTGCCATGTCAGTGCTGGGAGTTGAACCCTGATCCTCTGAAAGAACAGCCAGTTCTTAACAGCTGATCTATCATCGTTCCAGCCCCAAAACTTAATATACAAAATTGACTAGATTCTATGTAGTTTCTCACTTTGTTCTTTTAATCAGAAATTTTTTTTGAAATTTGGCTCGCCATATGAACTTAGCTAGTTGAATTTTAAAATTTTTTGGTGTGTATGTGTGTGTGTGTGTGTGTGTGTAGGCTAGAGGAAGGGTGTCAGATCTCCTGGAGCTGGAGTTAATGCAGTTGTGAGCAACTGAGCAGCTGAATTTGAATACTGGAAACGGAACTTGGGGAACCAAACTTGGATTCTTTGGAAGTGCAGCAAGAGCTCCTGTTGTTAGCCACCCTTCCGGTCCCACTTCATTGATTCTAATAGATTGCACAGATCCAGTAGACTCACCGCTGATACTTTAAGACAATAGACTATGGAAAGATTCAGGTCTTGTAAGTTGTATTTTTAGTTTTAACATGTTTACAAACCCATTTAATTTGTACCCCATATTATATCATTGTTGGTGCATGTCTATGTGCATGTTAGTGTAATATGTGTTAACAAAACAAAAGTTTGAATGAGAAAAATTATCTGATCTCTTTAAGTCACTATTGATTGGAATGTCAGATAGGTACTACCTAAGATACTGATGCAATACTAAAAGCAAAGCACAAAATTCTTGCATCCCTGGAGCTATTGACAGGAAATTCATTAAAAAATGTGTTTGGTGGCTCATTTCTATCTTCCCAACACTTAGGACTCAGTGGCAGGATTTCCACATAAATCTGCCCCAGATAATATAGCCAAGGTAAATTATATCTGAGCTTTAGTCGCTGTCTAGCTCTGGGGAGGGACAAGAAGAAGCAATCAAGCAAAACCAAACAAACAAGAAATCTTGTTTCAAAAAGGAGTTTTTCTAGTACAGTGGTGTCTGATCAGAAGCATCTCAGTCACTGTGGATAGTGGTACTCGCAGAGAGCTGAGAGATGAGAAACTAATAAGGCCACTGGAGACAGGGGTTTTTGTTTAACTTTTGCCTATTGTTTTGGTACTACTGTATCCCCAGGCTCCAAAATAGTCCTTGGCTTAGGATTGATATCTAGCAAATACATGTTAGTGGAAGTGCTTGTTGTTTTAAACTTACTTAAAGATGTATGCTTTAGTAATTTTTTTCTATCTCCCCAGTTGGAAATCCTATTTCCATCTCTTTGTAATGTTATTGCAGCAAGAGCATATAAATATTGATAGCTAATCCTGTAGTTATCTGATATTGCAAAGAGTAGACTTGGACATGAACTTAAAAGATCATCTTTTGTTATATTTCCCGTGTAGGAAAATAGAATAAGATGATTAGGTTTGAAATTTTAATTAATCGTTTAAAAACTAGGACAACATAATTAGGTACTCTCTTGAGAAAATGGAGAAAAGTACTTAACCCTAGATATAAAAGGACCAACCCCAAAGTTTAAGACTTCTAACTGTGGGAAAGTGGGGGGAAACAGCCCAACTAAGCTGCTCTTTGTTGATATCAGAAACGGGCCTGTCATTCACTTTGGCGTTGAAGCATGGCCTATCTCAGGGGCAGGACGAGGACTTTTTCCCCTCCCACAAGGGCTGGACAGTTTCTACAGGCTCAGAAAGCTCCCAGTAGTTTTTCAAGTTTCTCCTCCTTTTTCTCTCCGAAATTCATGGTGCATTTGCTCTGCTTTCAAAATGCGTTAAGGTCTCCTGCTTTGTGACTGCTTTGGAGCCAGCAGATAGTCGGACATGTATAATTCGAATTATGCAGGTCTTGTGAGTAAGTTAACTTTATTTTTTTTAATTACTTAAAATTCGGATGATATTTAGAAAAATGATAGCTTGGACTTAGGCATTTTTATCACCTTCTGCCTTTAAGCATTTTTTTTTTTTTAATTTTAAAAAGCTTTTGTAATTTAGCAAGAAAGCCAAGCTCCATACAGAAAAGCCCCTTTCTCAGCACCTGTGTTTTGAGTTTCTTTGGATGTTCTTTGTTACTTGGGCAGTTACACACAACTGTTCAAGTCACTTGATGGGTTTTCTTGAGCATCTTTTTAGTTTTATTGAGAAGTATTTTAAATTGAGCTTGTCTGAGCTCGATTGCTTACGTCTGACACAGTCTCAAGTTTCCACTGAATGGTAACAAAGACTGTAGAGTGTTGTTGGTACTGCAGTGAGAGGCATGCTTCCTTAGACCAGGTAAGAGGGACCAGCTTGTTTCTCACAGCCCCGTGAGTTTTTACAGTGTTTGTATTTGTTAAGCAGCTGCCATGCTTAATAGAAAAGAAGCCAGGACCATGCTGATTTCAAGACGTCCTTGCTGGTTACAGATAGAAAAACTACAGAGCATGGGGATAGGGGGTGGGGGAGGGGTAGAGTTAGCCTAGTTTATCCTCAGATATTCATATAAATTAATTAAATTGCAGAAGTAATTCTGGAATTCATTTTTTTTTTCATTTAAAAGTTAAAGAAGCAGTTACGATATCAGTCATTTAAAAGGTACTTCATGGTTATTCCTCGTGGAAGCAATTCTGGTGGTAGTTTTTACTTTCATTTTTTTCACCCCTGTAAATAAGATTTGCCCTTATTAAATATTTTTCTGTTCATGAAAACTTTTAAATTGTCAGCAAAAAAGTATGTTTCCTCAGAATCTCTAGAAATCAACCTGCACACACAAAAAAATTCAGCCTTTGTAGTTATTTTGTTCTCTTTTTTTCCTAGTACAATTTTCTTAAAAGTATTTGTGCTTTGAAAATGTCAGCTGTATTCTAATGAAGCTCCGGTATTGTTTGCTCATAAAGGAGCCGGTGCATTCCACTGCTTGATGGTTTATTATGAGGCACAGTGTGAGAGTGGGTGGCACCATTTGGTGTCTGCCTCTTGGGGTAGTGACTGCCATTATGTTAGCTTTGGATTGGCAAAGGAAAATATAGCATGCAAGATGCTATACAGAATCTGAGTACTGTGAAGAAAATTGTATTCCCAAACAATTCTTAGTGAGCCAGGAATGTATAACAGCTTGATTGAGTTGATCATTTCAGTATACTCTTGATGTGTGCATTGTTGTTACAATTTATATGCAATGAAGCACATATCTTGTTTTTTTTTTAACATTCCTTTTTCTTTAATAACAAAATAAATGTTTTTTTGTAAGCTATAATATTTTAATGGATATGGCAATGTTTTAAATAATGTATCTTAAGTTTAAGGAAAAAAGTTTAAGGAACTTAGCATGGGGGGAGGGAGTTGGGGAGGGGCAGGCAGAGAGCCTTTCTTTCAGTTAGGAAAGCCCTGATGAAGGGGAAAAGAGCAGCAGATGCTTCTTCTGTTACAACTGAAGTTGTTTCATTCAAAATTCAACAGTAGCTGGAATGAGGAGAGAGGGGGTGGGTCATAAATCTGACATAAATGGTGAATAAATAAAACAGCCACTTATTTATAATTCATTTAAAATTTATTCTTTATATTCAGGATTTGAGAATCAGCATAACAAAAGTGAGCATAAATTTTTGTTAAAGACGCTGTTTTAAAGAAACCTCAAAAGTATAATGGGAATAAAGTTAACTTAGTGCATTGAAGTTACAGGAAACAGTTCATTATATTAGACAGAACTCTTAAAACCCAAAGTAAAATAAAACATATAGGAAATGCTTAGTTGCAAAAGTTTGTAATTGCACAATAAGTACAAAAGCTTAAAATGGAATAGGAAACATCACTTGTCCGTGTTGATAGGTCATTTCTATAAAAAGCCTGAGACTTACTCCAAAGACTTTCTGAATGAAAAATGTGGGGAAAATGTTTTGAGTGTAATTGAAGTGATATGTTGCAGCTCGTCTATGAAAAGAAAACTCCTGAGCTTAGGTTGTTGCTCATGGGAAAAGGGTGGTCTTTACTTGCTGGAAAGAGCAGGAATAAAGATAATATACACAGAGTCAAAGCAGTTGTACTTTTTACAAGTTTTGTATTCATCAGATATCAAATTCATTATGAGTAAAGTAAAATAGCATCAAGGGAGTTCTGTGTTCTTGTACAATTTGCACTTATACATGTTGTAGCTGTATTTTGGGCAGTGGGGGGAATGATAGGGTATTATATGTAGCTTAGACTGTTAGAACTTTTTTTTTTTTTTGTAGGGGTGGGGACAAGATACAGGGTCTCACTATGTAGCTCTGACTAGCTTGAAACGCAGAGAGATTTATCTCCCTCTGCTTCACCCCCACCCCGTGATGATTTTAAAGTTGTAAGCCACCACGCTGGGCCTGGCCTAGAACTGTGATCCTCCTGCTTCTGTCCCTAGAGTGCTAAGATGATAGAATAGGGCCCCCATCTAATTTTATGGGGGAGGGGCGTCTTTGGTTTGGGTAGTATGGGTGGTTGAACCTAGACAAGCATGCTCCTATTTAGCTATATCTTTAGCCTTTATGGTCTCCTTTAAAAAAAAAAAAAAAAAGCTTATTAGTGTGGTGGGCCATGAGTGTCATAACACATGTGTGGAGGCAGTTCTTTTCCCCACCTTTACATGGATCCTGGATCTTGAAGTTGAACTCATGCTTGAGGAACAAACACTTTACCCACTGAGCTATGCATATCTTCGATTCCTTATGCTTTTGTTAAAGTAAACCTATCTCTCTCTCTCTCTCTCTATATATATATATATATATAAACTTTATTTATTTATTTATTTGCCTTGGTGTTTTCCTGGAACTGGAACTACAGACAGTTGTTAGCTGCCATGTGGGTGCTGGGAATCGAACCCGGGTCCTCTGCAAGAGCAGACGGTGCTCTTAACCGCTGAGCCATCTCTCCAGCCCCCCACCCTCACCCCCTTTTTTTTTTTTTTTTTTTTTGAGACAGGTCTCTCTATACAGCCCTGTCTGTCCTGGAACTCACTCTGTAGATAAAGCTGGCCTTGAACTCACAGAGATCTTCCTGCCTCTGCTTCCAGAGTGCTGGGATTAAAGGTATATGCCACCCACACCAGGCAAACTTAGCTTTTGAAAACTGGTGCTAAGCACCAAATTTTTTTTACAACTTTTATATGTGTGGGTGTTTTACCTGGGGGCTGTTCTTTCACCACTTGCATTCCTGGTGCCTTTGCAGACCGAGGGCATCAAATCCCCTGTGACTGTGGAAGAGCAGCTAGAACTCTTAACCCAGAGGGACCTCTCGACCCAGCACCAGATCTTCTATGTTAGGCATTTATTATTTTCCATCTCTTACTCTGTAAAGTTAGTAGGAATATTTAATAGCCAAAAATTCTTCAGCCACACTTTGAATTTTGTACATTGGTTGATATGTAGTTTCTAAATATTTGATTGGCTTAAGAATACTGGAAATGATTCCAATGTTAAAGAGGTATATTAAAATGTTCTCGTCTTTTTGGTTAGGATCTATAAGCTTCTTTGAAGATTTTCTTCAAATAAAGAAAGCAGAGGTTAGAGATTTTGAAGTTTATCAGCTTGTTGCTTTAATTAAGATTAAGATTCTAAAATTGATCTACATACAATTATCAACAACAATCTTGACCAAGAAATATAAGTATCAACAGAATAAACAACCAATTAAAAAGTATTTGGTCCCGCTGGAGAGATGGCTCAGAGGTTAAGAGCACTGACTATTCTTCCAGAGATCCTGAGTTCAATTCCCAGCAAAACCGCATGATGGTTCACAACCATCTATGATGTAAACTGTATACATAATAAATAAATAAATATTTTAAAAATGTATAACAAAAAAAATTAAAAATTACCTTACAAAAAGGATTTGGTCCCAGGTAGAATATGTAACTGTAATAGCATTGTAGTTTGCAGGTATCAGAAATCAGTGTCATTTACTATTGTAAATGTAGACAGGACACCATATTATATAACAAGGAAAGCAAATAGTATAGAAATCACTGAGACTGTGTGTGACACTTCAAATTAAGACTTCTAAGAAATGAAAAGCAAAGCAGCTGAATTTTCTTAAGATAAACACCTAGTACCTTCATTAAAGTAAATTATGCAATCATTATATGTTCATTCAACATATAATGTGTGTGTGGATATATACACGCTACCATATATATATGGTGTTCAGAGAACCTTGAGTCATTTCTTTCCTTCTGCCTTTATGTAGATTCCTGAGATTGAACTCAACTTGTCATGCTAAGCCATCTCACTGGCCCACATTTATTTTTATTATATTTATATTATATTGGGCATTTCTCTATTCATCAATCCATACATGTAATTCATATGTATATGTGTGTATATATACACACATCTATATCTATATATACAGGGCATATCTATATATACCCTATATAAAAACCAATTTTTATTACACATTTTTGTTGTAAGAGAGGATCTTTGGTAGTTGAAGTTACCCTCAAACTATATAGCTAAGTATAACTTGAACATTTAATACTACATGGCCTCCTTTGTGTTGGGATCACAGGCATGTACAACCACTCTGTTTTATGTGTTCTGGATATGGATCCCTGGATTTCACGCACACTAAGCAAGCACTGTACAGCAGTTATTTATTGAGACCTGGTCTCTCTCTATAGCCTACACTGACTTGACTCACTCTGTAGCCCAGAGATAATTTCTTTATGTACGCACATAATATGTATTCCTTAATTCATATTCTCTCTCTATCTCTAGTAGCCTAGATTGGCCTTAGACTTTCTATATAATTAAAGATGGCTGAACTCCTGATCCTCATGTCTCCCTCCATCTTCCAGATGCTGGGGTTATAATTGATGTCTACCACATTCAGTTTATTAATGTCTCATTAAATAGCCTTGTCTGGCATGTTCGTGCGTGCGTGTGTGCGCGTGTGCGTGTGTGTGTGTGTGTGTGTGTGTGTGTGTGTGTGTGTGTGTGTTTATAGTCCAGGCTGATTCTGAATTGTCACAGTTCTCCTGTATCGGCCTCCAGAGAACTAGGATTATAGACATATGCCATCATACTTTAATTTCCAATAAGCTCTACCACAATTAGTATACTATTCAAAGCATGGAATAGTAAAAAGCTTTAGGAACAAGGTTTACTAGTGGATTTGTCTTCATTATGAACTCTTTAGCTTAAATCTAAGGTCTCAGGGGAGTATGTCTTACCTATTATTTGTCTTTAAGTCAGTATACCCAGAAGTATTGATGCCATTGTATTGATGCGATTTTTCTCACTGCCTTACGTATACATGTACAACTTGGAATAATTGAAGATTACCTGTAGTAGGGAAAGGAAAGGTAGGTAAGGGAAAATTTACTGGCTGCTTATATTTTTTTATGGAAAGAAATTTTTTACATTGCTTAGGAATATATGAAGTTACTATACTTCAAGTAACTTTTTTTAAATGCATCCATGGGGGTGGAGGGAGAGAGAGAGAGAGAGAGAGAGAGAGAGAGAGAGAGAGAGAGAGAGAGAGTACAATCTTGTCTCACTCCATGCTGACCTTAAACTCCCTGTAATCCTTCTCCCTCAGCTTCACAAGTGCTGGGCTTACAGGAATGTGCTGCCATGCTGATGAGGATCCAGGAGCTTATTGTGCAGTAACAGTGGTTTATTTAAAACAAACAAAGCATGTTTCAGGCAACAGATTTTCAAGTAAATTTTTAAGTGACAGTTCTAAACATGGAAACTTAACAGGACAGAACTTTGGTTTTAGTAAATTACTCATTTGTGGTGAAAATCTGGCAGATTTATGATGTTACAAAACCCACTGACTTGAAATACTTATTCTGTACCAGGAAGACAAGAACTTTTTTTTCTTAGAGTTTTATTAGTATATATTAATTATATACACATAATGGGTTTCATTAGAACATTTTTATACATGTATTTAATATATCTTAATCATAGTCCTTCTCCCCTTCCTTGCCTTTGTTTCTCCACTGCTGCTTCCAGTTCCCTTCCTCTTCCCAACTAGCCCTCCTTCCGCTCCTCCTTCTCCCGTTTTGGTATGTGTGACCCAATGAGTTTCATTAGTGTTGCCCACAGAAGCATGAGAGTTTGTCTACAGGACATGTGTACCTTACAAAGTAGCTGTATCACTGGAAAAATATTCTTCTATTAACCAGCTGTTAACTGTGTAAATATACTCAGGGAAGGATGATGGAGTTAGAAATAGCCACAAGATTTTATGTATATGAGTGCTTTGTCTGCACACCAGGAGAGGCATGGGATCCCTTTTATAGGTGATTGTGAGCCTCCCTGTGAGTACTGGGACTTGTACTCAGGACCTTGGAAGAATAGCCATCTCTCCAGCCCCAGAGATAGGACTTTTAAGGAAAGTATACAACTAAGTTGGCCTGGAACTTTCTTTGTCCTCAAGGCTGCTCTCAAACTCATGATCCTGCTACATGCTAGAGTAACAGTTGGATTATGGGAATACGATATTCCAGAAAGTCTTTTAATAGAAATGGTGAGTTCTTTTTTTTTTTTTTCCTCTTAGTATTTTAAATTGAATCTATGGACTTGTATATCTAGTCAAGCACTCCAAGCTTTGAGGTGCATCCCCAGCCTTCCTTTTCACTTAAGGGAAAAATAAAAAGATGTTTTTTGAGCCAGGTTTGATGGTACATGCCATTAATCCCAGCACTTGGTAGGCAGAAGCATGTGGATCTCTGTTGAGTTCTAGGCTAGCCTGGTTTCATGACTACATAATAGAGAAATTCAGTCTCAAACAAAACAAAAAAAGTAATTTTTTAAGCACTTAACTTGTCTTATATGTTTCTATACGTACATAAACATACTATTGCACATGTGTGGAGGTTAGAGAAAAATATGATTCCCAGAGATCAAAATCAGGTTGTGGCTGCAGGCGTTTTAATTCTCTGAACTATCTTGCTGGCCTCTCTTACTTTTTGAGAAAGGGTCTCATTAAGTGTTCAGGCAGGCTTGGAATTTTTAATTCTCTAGACTCAGCTTCTTTAATAGCTAGGATTTCAGGCCTTTCTCACCAGGCATAGGTATGAATAAGTTTTTAGTATACAGTAAGTTTTTGTTGATATTGATATACAACTATAAGATTTCTTGTTCTTTGTAGTCTTCTAAAAATCCAGAACTGACAGAAAGGCTCAGAGTGTAAAGATGTTTGCACCTAAGATTTGCTTCCAGAGCCCATTAGTGGAAGGGAATAACTGCAAGTGATCCTCTGACCTCCACGCTTAGGCCACACCTGTAAGTAAATAGACAAATACACACATACACACAAACATACATACATACATACATACACACACACATACATACATACACACACATATACACACGCACATACATACATACACACACACACATACATACACATACACACATGCACATACATACATACATACATACATACACACACATACATAATACATATACACACACATACATACACACACATACATACATACATACATACATACATACATACACGCACATACATACATACATACATACATACACACACACACATACATACATACATTCAAAGTGATGACTGGCTATGGTGGCCAATTCCTTTAATCCCATTCCAGAACTCGAGAGGCTAAGGCAAACAGATCTCTGTGAGTTCCAGGAAAGCCTGGTCTACAAAGTAAATTCCAGCAAAGCCAGGGCTACACAGAGAAACTCTGTCTTGAAAAACAAAACAAAACAAAAAGAAGTATTAATGTAGGAAGCTACGTTATCGATGATATTCCTGGAGTGGTTCTTCTTGTCCAATGAGAACAGTAGCTTGAGTGATCTGTTTATGGAATGATGTTATGGAACATAGCGATCC